>JBBPDA010000030.1:6980657-6998786 GCA_037974385.1 Arnoldichthys spilopterus
GGTACCTCAGTAGTGCCCGGGCTGGGACTCGAACCTGCGACCTTCCGGTCCCAAAGGCAATGTCCTAACCACTAGGCTACCACTGCCCACTGTGTGTTGCTTTGTGCTGAATATGCTTTGTATATTGCTTACAGGACTTGCTGGAAGCTGATTGGACACACACATCTGAACCCCCTTCTGCATCTAGACCTTCTGCAACCCCAACATCTGCTCCCTTGCAAGATTCCGCCACCTTCCTCCCCCACAGTACAAAGCAAGGCTCCCTTGGTCCATCAGCCAGTTCCCCGGCCAGTAGTTCAGAGCCAGGCTCTTCGGCATCGCACGGTTTTCCAGAACTGGGTACTGTTAAAAGTTTAAGAAGTCTCTCCCACCCAGACCCCTCTCCCTCGACCTCTGGCCCTCACAAAACCACTAATCGTCTTCGAGCACCTTTGGGAGGCTCCAGCGTTGCTGCATCTCTGCAGCCTCCCACTTCCCAGTCACACCCTCCACCTTCTGGCCCCACTGCCCTCCCTCAGGATGAGTTTGATGAGTGGGACGTGGACCTGGAGGAGCTGGATGAGAGTCTTTTTCACAAGGCCGCTGGGCAACGGCCTGCTTCAACAGACACTGGCCACTTATCCCCAGTTAAGTGGATGAGATCAGCTGCAGGAGAAGATCCTCCAGTCGTGTCCTCTCTTAGGGGGTTCTGCAGTCCTGTTCCACCATCGAGACCCCCACATTCTGCTATTCGGGCCCCGTGTCCCTCCACATCTTCTCCACGAGGTAATGTACCCTCATCTCCGCCTAAGAAAAGGGATGCATGGCCTGGAAATAAAATTATATCACAGTTATATTGCTATATATTATGTTTACTGTATATCTTGGATTATATAATGGACTTTCAGGTTAAAATGATATATTTTTTGTGATCTTGCTCAGAGGGTATGCACTGATGTCACCTCCCCACCAGAACACACCCCTTCAGTCACACTCAGTGCCAACTCATGCTGCACATGGCTTCCTTCAGTAGGGGAAACTATGAAGTTGTGAGTAAAACGAACAGTTATGTGCCTAAATTAAAGCCTGTCGGACTTGACACAACTGCTCAAAGAGCCAGTGGTCCATCGACGTGGCCAGAAATCAGGTTCCTGATGTTTTTGTCTGATTGACCAGATTCCTGGCCTAATGTCCATGGAACACTGGTTCTTTGATAGGGTGGATCACTGTTGAGTCCAACTGGCTTTGACTTAATCAGATCATTGTTTGTTTCACTTCCAGTTTCACAGTTTCCCTCAGCCTAATAAACGCAGCTGGTTCTGTGAATCGTAGTGATCCATTGGCTTTTCTTTAGCTTTCTGCCGTCGGTAAAAAGCTCACTCCCATTTCTTTTTGAGTAGTTGTACAATCACACAGCAGCTCTTCACTGTTTTTGGCAGTTTTTGTGTGTGTGTGTTCCTGTGGCATTCAAGCTGGACGGTAACACTCCCACTCAGTGAAAAATGTTCCTTCTCTTGCAGTGGTGACGTAACTGCTCTGATCTGAAGGTTGTCGGTTCAAATCCCACAACTACCACAGAGGTAGCCATAAGTAATAACCATCCCCAAGCACTGTCCCCTTGGTGCTGCTCACTGGTCCTACATGGATGGCTTAAATGCAGAGGTCACATTTAGTGTGCTGTGGTGTGTTCACAATGACAAATATTCACACTTTTCACTTGATTCAGTGGAGGTAACCAGTCACCTTAACCTACTGTGAGGCCACATGCAGAGGAATGTAGATTAGAATATCTGCACCAGAATATCTGGATTAGAGTGTGTCTATCTTGTGAGTTTTTTTTCCTATTGACACTTTCAGTTGTAGAGTCACACAGATACGTGTAATATTTTACTCCGTTCCCTGGAACTTAAAATAAAGTGAAAGCCACTGTTTGTCATTTGTGAACACACTCAGTCACACACAGTGCACCACAACAAAATATGACCTCTGCATTTAACCCGTCAACAGTGCCCAGTGTCCCTCAGTGGTACCCAGGTTGGGACTTGAACCTAGTGGGCAGTGGAGGTCTAGTGGTTAGGACACTGCCTTTGGGACCTGAAGGTTGTAGGTTCGAGTCCCAGCCCGGGCACTACTGAGGTACCCTTGAGCAAGGTACCGTCCCGCTACACTGCTCCACGGGAGCTGTTGGTAGCTGCCCGCTGCTCCACGTGTGCACGTGTGATGGGTTAAATGCAGAGGTCCCATTTCGTTGTGGTGCTCGAGTGTGTTCACAATGACAAATAGTCACTTTCACTTCAACATTCTGTTCACAAGGGCAAGGTTCTAACTACTAGGCCACAAATGTTCTGTTGTACCCAGTAGCGTTTGGAGACTGGTAGCAGAGTTTTCTAGTACTGTGTACTTAGACATGTGGTCTTGTTTTGCGGTGCATTAGTGTAGGTTAGTAGGGATGTCTAGAAATATGGTGGTAAATATCGTAAATATGTATTTTAATAAGCTTTTGTGATGCAACAATCATTTACAAATGATGGTCTGGATTTATGTGCTCGTGATGAACCACCGAACGAATTATTGCGCCGTCTGGTTTTGATTGAAACGACTGGTTTGTGATTAAAACGCAAAGAGGCTCCTCTGAAAGGTCTGCAATAAAACACCGTAGCGATTGGTTGGAAGGTTCATCTGAATATTGTGCCCGTGGTTTTCATATACAGACTAACAAACAAATTGTTGTGCAGCTCCTCCTCAGAGTCCGCGTCAGCCCTACGCGAGGAGCGCTGCAGTCTGCCGTTTCTCCAGTCCAGGACCCGTGACGGCGTCATCTGCACCGCAGAGAGGGGCAGTGACTCCGAGAGGACCACAGCACCGCCCGGAGTCCCTGTTCCAGGCTATATCTCCTGCCCCATCTCAGTCACGTACACCACGCCGTCTCCATACACCCGTTCTGACCAATCACCTGGTGCAGCTGGTGTCCGCAGCCAGCAAAACACCCAAGAGACCACGGAGCGATGCGCTTCGATCTAAAACACGGCGCTTTCCTGGACCGGCAGGGGCTTTGCCGCAGCAGGTAACCCCACCAAGCTGAATATGTGGTGAATCTGGCGTAGTTTTACCATAGGACACTGTGTAATGTAAGGTCCGCTTCTGATTGGCCTATGACCTATGTAGTTTCCCCACCTTCCTACAGGTTGAAAGACCCAATGGATGACTTCTCTAGTGGGCGGCGTTATGCCACAGCCGTGTCTATTCGCAGGTTTTGTTAGTCCTGTGTGCCGAGTGGATCTGCACCACTGACCGCTATTACAGAGAGAGCTCCGGGTTTAGTCAGTGACATGCAGCCATATGCTCTACCGCTATTACTGTCAGACTAGACTGTCACGCACTGCAGATTCATACTGGGTTTACATGAAGGGTCCCCCCTCCCCTCAGGTTAAACAGTCCAGCTTGGACGGAGCTGTAGTTGTTGCTTGTACCTTTAATGGCGGCAGCGTCTGTCTGATAACGCGCTTTTATTTTACCCGCAAAAAGCAACGCGCTTAGCAAGTTTGTCTGCAAACAGCCACTTCAGTATCTCGGGCCGGAGGTGTTGAGTTTTTATCTCCACGATTAATTCACGTTGTCTCCGCCTTTTCTCATATCACAGACCAATGGGCGGAATCTAGATGACATTGTTGTGGCAGTGCCACAGACGCCAGCACACGGAGCTGTGGCTCGCCTGCGAAACGAGGTGACACGATACACGCACACACAAAAACATCGTCTGTCTGGCTCCATACAGTACCGGTTTTTTAGACCGCGAGGGTGTTTGACAACGCACAGTTTGGGGATTTCCCTGCTCAGACACACCTTGTTCGAGTCACCTGTTCATTGCCAGGTTTAGTGGGTGTGTTTGAGGAGGGGAACCACTAAACCGTGGCGGACACTGGCCCTCCAGGACCACGGGTGGTGATTGTAAGCCTGCAGGCTACACAGTGCTAAATGGAAGCGTATAAGCTACACGTTAGCTACATTAGCCTTGCAGCTATAGTATAAAGCTAAAGATGCAACAGTTGTTGACCTGTGCTCATCAGATTATTTTGGGTAAGGGGGAAACTACTGTTCCACTGCTTTAAGCATGGTGCTTAAAAGAAAAGTTTGGTGAGAAATGTGTGTCTGCGTGTCCATAAGCAGGTCCCAAGCTCCCAAGCGAGTGAGGAAGACGAGTTCAGTGGGGGTCCATGGGCCGCGATGAAGGCTGAGATGGGATTGGACGAGAGAAACCCTTCGTGCTTCCTGCATTCGTACAGCATTGTCATGGTGCTGCGGAAAGTAAGGGGAACATTTGAACCATAAGTTGCCTTCGCAAACGGGCGTATTGCTATGGGCCGTCCCGCTTGAGTGTGGTTGATTTTGCTCTTGTTTAATTCATGTGTACGGAGGCAGCCCTGGACTATAATCAGGACTGATGAGCAGTCCTTACATTAAAAGTGATCATCACGAATGTCATCAGTCGTCCTAGCGCAGCCATTATAATTTTAATGTGTTTTTTCGACCTGCCATAACGAACCGCCGCTAATGGCAGACGCGTGTTAATTATTCATCAGGATGATGAATGCCGAGTTAGTTCATTAGCCATCCAGAAGCCTTGAGGTTGTGTGTGTGTGTGTGTGTGTGTTGTTTCATTGTTTCTTTCTTGTTCTTGTTCTCACCACTCTGTTCTCCCAGGCTGCACTAAGACAGTTGGTGAAGAATAAGGTCCCGAACATGGCTGTGGTTTTGAAGAGCATCTTACACACGCACGCAGATGCCAAAGCAGTGTTCAGGGACCCCACTGGTAAGGCATATCCATTGTGCTGAGGTTCACTTTTTGGTGGAGGAAAGCACGCTTCGGCTGTCTGTAGAGACGGCATAAATCTCGGTACCAGCGATGCACATCAGGCTGATATTAGCACAATGTTGGAAGAAAAACACCCCACATTTTGCCATCTCACGGACGGTGACGTCTCTGTTTACGTTTAAGTGAAAGTGACTCTGTCATTGTGAACACACTCAAGCACCACAACGAAATGTGACCTCTGCATTTAACCCATCACACGTGCACACGTTGAGCAGCGGGCAGCTGCCAACGGCGCCCGAGAGCAGTGTAGTGGGACGGTACCTTGCTCAAGGTCAGTAGTGCCCGGGCCGGGACTCGAACCTGCGTCCTTCAGGTCCCAAAGACTAGTCCTAAAGTCCTAACCACTAGGCCACCACTGCCCACAAGAGCACTGAGTGCCATATACGTCAGCTGTTTTTCTATATAGGCACCAGGGTGTACTATGTAAAGAAAGTGAACCAGCGATGTGTTGCTCTGGTCGGTGGTCTCCTGGGAAACTGTATCTCCACATTCATGTGGATGTTGCTGTTCAGGAACGGGAAGAGAAACATGAGTTCAAGGCATTGACCAATTCACCAGTTCACGAGATCCCAGTTCAATCAAAGACCTGTAGGGTGTTCTGGAGGCACTGGTCCGATCCAGTGAGGCCCCACCTTGCATCTGCTGGTAACGTCTTGGTTCTAGATAAAGTAGGATATCTTGCTGGTGCGCCTTTACTGTACAGTCGAGGCTAGAAAGTGGCTACAAAGCAGCTAATCAAAGGGTTTTGAAAGGGAAATATGAACGAAAACGTAGTTCTGGGGCTGTTTATCATCTAAGACATGTTCGGAGTCTAAATGTTGCTGCTTTAGTTTAGAACGGAATCTTCAAATGTGATGAAAATAAAAGTCAAGCGGCCAAATCGTTGCTGTAAATATTTTTCTGCATTTTTTCAACGCGCTTCAACCAAGTCGAGTTCATCATTAGGGTCAGTTAATGTGGTTTATGGCACAGTATGGCTTATTGGGAGTTGGGGTTTGGACAATAGCTGACCGTCATCGCTCCCACCCGGTCCACACGGACAGTGGGGCGCACCCTGCCAAACACTCATGCACTTTTCCCCCCAAGTTTTAGATGCCAAGTTACTTCCCTCACCAGAGGTTTTAGGGATGTGTTTGCAGAAATGATTTGGGCGACTATTGACTTGGGTGATCGACTATATCAGTAGTACATCAGTAGTGGGCTGTGGAGGCCTAGAGGTTAGAACATTGCCCTTGGGACCTGAAGGTCGTAGCTTCAAGTCCCAGCCCGGGCACTACTCCGGTGACTATTGCAGGTGAGGAGCGTCATCAAGTGAGCATGCGAAGGCCACATAATCCACTGTACACGTCCACAAGGCCCATACAGACTTCTAAAGTGGAGTTTCAGCCTGCTGCATTTAAAAACTCATTTCATGTTGACAGCAGCTGAAGAAGTGTCCACGATGTGTTGAGTAATGTTTGAGGTTGTTCTGTTGTCTTTGCTTGTACGCACATACATAAACGCTTGAGTCTACACAGGACGCCTGCTGGAATTCTCTCTGATGACTGGCGTTACCTCTCTCTTGCTCTTTTGTTCTTTACGTATGTGTTTGTAATATAAATCACTCTCTGATCTATAGGGGAGATGCACGGTACTGTTCATCGCCGCTTGCTGGAGGACAGACAGGGAGAGCTGAAGCCTGGCGTGGTGCTGCTCCTCAAACAAGTAATGTAGCCACTGATCAGAACACATGGCATTACTGACAGCGTGACGACCAGAATGTTACCTTCTATAGGTGGCACAGGAAGACCTTTTCAATTAGGAACAGTTTTCTGGGGCAAAAATGATAGTTAACACCTTGTTCTGGGTCATATTAACATCTGTAGAAGCTAATGCTGTAATTCAAATGGATGATGACATTTCTAGTGCCAAATCACAAGTCTGTCTGTGTCTCTGTCTGTCTTTCTGTCTGTCTCTCTGTCTGTCTCTCTGTCTGTCTGTCTGTCTATGTATTATCAATCTATCTATCTTGGCTTAATGCTCCTTGCTCATTGGAGTTCAATGGGCATCTGCTGAAATGATGAAAAAGTTGCAAGCTGTTTACACATTCGTTCTCTGGCTGTGTCTTAATTTAGTTTTAATTAAATGTAAAAAAAACAAAAAATGTAATTTAACTATTGATGCCAGAAAAAAAAAATGTTGGACCTCTGCATTAAACCCATCACACATGGAGCAGCGGGCAGCTATCAGCAGAACCCAAGGAGCAGTGTAGCGGGACGGTACCTTGCTCAAGGGTACCTCAGTAGTGCCTGGGCCGGGACTCGAACCGGCAACCTTCAGGTCCCCAGGGCAATGGCCTAACCACTAGGCCTCCACTGCCCGTACTCAAACAAATAACGTAAGTGACCAGCAGCTAGCGAGTTGGCTACAAGTGAAGTAGCCCTAGCTAATTTAGTTTTCCAGATGCTTGTAATCTGAAGTTTGTACAAACCCACTTTAATTTCTTGTATAACAGTATAATACATATACTGTACATATATATGTAAACCCTAAATGTACGTACTTGTTCAGAAGATATACGGTAAACTAGTCTGTATCTCCACTTTAGCTGGTTGTTTTTTTGGATAATTTTTGCATTTTTCTTGACTAGTTTCTGCTTTGTTTCCATTCTTGTTCCGTTTCTGTTGCACTGAGCGTGTTAAAGGCACAGGAATTTCCCTCGGGGTGAATAAAGTTCTTATCTCTTATCTTAATTATACCTACCCATCCTGCCTTGAAGTATGACCGAGCATCAAGGCTTTTTATATCCTCAGGCTTTGCTTTGTGTATTTCCCCAGCCTGCATTGCATTTAGGTACACAAACGTTAGGAGACCCGATACCTGGCCACATGACCGTGTTCATGAACCTTTTTTTTGTTTTTTCGGTGAGTAGGGAGGGTCGCGGTCAAGTCCAACCGCTATTAACTGAATCAGAATTTTTTCCTTCATTCCTGGATTCACAGTTCACAGGCATCCACGTAGCAGCACGTTTTGCCACTCGGTCCGACTGAGGGGCATGGAGAATGACCTCTTTCTGCTCTCTCTTGGCACAGGTGGGTGTGTTCTCACCCTCTCACCGGAATCACTACCTGAATGTCACTTCTAACAACTTGCTCAAAATCTACTCGTCTGACGGAGCCCTCCACACCTCCTCGCAACTTCCGCAGGCTGCGCTGGTGTGTACACACTCAAGCACCGCAGCGAAATGTGACCTCTGCATTTAACCCATCACACGTGCACACGTGGAGCAGCGGGCAGCTACCAACAGCAGTGTAGTGGGACGGTACCTTGCTCAAGGGTGCCTCAGTAGTGCTCGGGCTGGGACTCAAACCTGCGACCTTCAGGTCCCAAAGGCAGCGTCCTAACCACTAGGCCGCCACTGCCCGTATTCTCCTGATAGGAACGACAGCAGTCGTAATTTTAAGGGCCAGCTCTGATTTCTTTACACCTAAATAAGCTGACCGCTCTTTTTGCCGCCTTTACACATCCGTGATGATCCAAACAAAAGAAATTGTTTAATTGGGAGAATAATCATATGTATGTGCTGTGCATTTCTGAGTTTATCTGTAGTAATAGAGTTCTGAACATCTGGATATACCATAAAGGCTTGGATGTATATCTAGAGTAATATTCTAAAAAGAGCAAAAATCAAGATCCTAAAAACAATACACAAGCCATAGTAGTAAGCAGACCATTCAGTGTTTGCAATCTTCATTCAATCATTATGCAATCTTCTGGTGGGCAGCTTTGGCTTTATGGTTGGAGAAGAGAACTTGTGACCGTAGAGTCACTGGTCCAATCCCCAGGACCGGCAGGTAAGATGTGGGAGGGTGAGTGAGTAAATAGTGGTTCACCCTCCCACATCCCCAGCTAAAGTGCCCCTAGGCACTGCACCTTACCCCTTAGGTGTGCAACCCACTGCTCCTGCTCCTGGTGTGTGTTTACGGAGGTCACTGCTTGATCACGGCAAGAAACATCATCACGATTATTTTTGCATACAGAATCACTTGTTGACGTTGAATATATCACATATACTGACATTTTCATGAACTTTAAATAAAGTTCAACTAAAAAAAAAACAGCACAATCACAAGCATTGTGAGTCCAGCAGTAAGAGGACGAAGTGAGTGTGTTGATCATCAGAATCCAACATTGTAATGGGAAAATCCGGTTAGTTGCCCAGCCCAGTGATGCTGTGTTTTTGGCCATTATCTCCACCCATAGTTTCATCACTGTGCCCATCTCCACTCCAGCACCACTTGGTCACTTCTCTTTTTGTTAAATGTCTAGGGTGGTGTCGAATTACAGCAGCATGAGTCCTCCAGGCCTGTAGTAGGACCTGTGTCTCAGATGGAGTTGCGTTATGATGATGAGGAAGAGGAGCAGAGCGTTCATTTAAGGAAGCGCGCAGATCCAGTCAACCTGGCGATTCAGCCTTCAGGGCCGGAGACCTCCGAGGAGGCCCTGTGGGGCGCAGGTAGGGTCCTGAGTTTCAGTAGCATCAGTAATAAGAACATTTTTACTGTAAATTACACTGGCTCTTAGAGTAGAGTGTTTTTTGGTGTTTGAGCTGTTGAGTACTTCACCAGTTTCAAATAATTTGCAGGTAAGTTTATATTGGTGTAAAATTGTAGGACGTTTTGATGCATCTAGAAGATGTGCAAAGCAGCAGAAGACTCCAAGACGACTGAAAAAAATCTGTATAACATCATGAATGTTGTAGTAAATGTATATCTAGAATTGATCGTGTTTCAGATGTGGAGGTCAGTTTTCAAGGAAGACAGTTGGACAAAGAAATGTATGTAAATAGATATTTTCGGTGTGTATCATTGTATTCACTTCTTGTTCACGTAATAGCTCAAGTGTAAGGGGTCTGAAAATAATGTTGTAGTAATTAAATCCACATTGTATCATTTTGGGTTGGTTTGCGCGACTAAAATTGGTCAAGGACCATTTTCCTACCAATGGGAAATTGAGTAGCAAGTAATTCCGAATTTTTGTAAAGTAGAAGCTCTAAATATAAGTTTTTTTACACTTTGTGTGAACACCATGGGCGTTTGTGACGTTAATCTGTGTGTGTGCATGTTTATCTTGCAGATGATCTTGATGAGCTGCTTGGGGAGTTGCCTGTTTAGTCATACGGCTCCTAACACTAAGATTCCTGCTGTTTGTGCGGAACTGCACTGTAGTACCAAACTGTACCCAAGCTTTCAACCTTTCCTTTGGTGTAAAAGTGCCTTTGTAAGATATGTATATAATCATAGAACAAACTCATCCAGAGATGATGATGAAGAATAAATATTTTTGACTGTTTCCTTGTTTTCTTGCGTCTTGTCCCCCGCCCCGCCCCGCCCCGCCCGTTTCCTCTCAGAGTCTCATTAAGCACCTTTTGAGTTTGTGAGCAAATGTCAGTATCACATTACCATTTTGCATACACCAACAACCCACCCGTGGCTTGAGCACGAGCAGCGCGTACTGTGTGAAGTGTGGGAACGTCACTCATGTAGGTGCATGGCCGGAGGTCTTCAGACACTCCACCTATGAGGCCTGCTCTGACTGTTACAAGGCACAACACAGACAAATACATTTTACCTAATTGACAGTTGTAGCGTGTGCGTGTTGTTAAAGCTTCATGTAGCACCGTCCACTCCCCGGTCTAAATCGGGGGTTTAGCTTCGAAACCTGCCAAAACTTCGAATTTGTCATTGCTCACTTACGTTGGTTACAGGGAATGTTTTGGGCTAGCCTGCTTTGTAAATGAGGTGCAGCCAATCAGAACAGCTGTAATTTGCATGCATCACTCTTAAAAGCACTTCTAAAATCAGCATTTTAACGTTAAAGATGCCATAGAATGGAAAACGGTGTTTGCTAAGATGTAATTGGAAAAGGAGACTTTGGTACATAGAAGTGACATCCAGCGCTATTCTATATTTTTACACTATGTACTGGGGTCATGTGTCGTCGTACCTAAATATCTGATGCCTCAAAATGTTAATGAGCGTTCCAGTGAAGGTTAAACAGCCTGGTTCATTCTAGGGCTGATGTTGGCGAGTGTCGACGTGTCTTCAAGGAGAGGTCAGAATTACACCGTAAAGTAATTTTACACGTTTTATTTAACAGAGAGAGAGAGAGAGAGAGATGTCTCATCTGCAGATAGAGTCCCTCAAAAAGGTTTAGGACATGACACAGACAGCAGAGGAAGCAGCATATTCACGAGGCTTCAGAGCATTGAAGTTCCTCTGAATCTACACTGACCAAAATCAAAGTACATTTTATAGCAGATTTCGGTGGAACCAGTTTCAACCAGTTGTGACCTCAGTAGCCAACAGTCTGGATTCAGATGGAAGCGTCCTTGATAGGAGATTAACGTAGAAATAAAGCAAAGTTGAGCTAATAGTAAATAGTAATAAAGCGACGAACAGTCTGGCCTTGACTGATGATTAGGCGGAAGGAGAGACATGTATTTTGAAATCATCTCAGTTTGTGATCGGTCAAAGAGGCCTAAAGTTTTAAGCGACCTTGGGCCTCCGGACCTCGAGTGTCCGAATTCAGGCCGAACACAACAGGGCCAAATCATAGTGCTGGTAATGCAGCTATAAAACCTTCTAGAGCACATTTCTACTCAACCGAAGATCTACACCTTGTATGGAGATTTTGGATGAAAAAGGAATAAATGAATAAATAATTAAGGAACAATAAATTCTATGGTGTCGTTTAAGCGATCCGGGGAAGTTCGAACATGATTATTTAATAAAGATTTTGTTTTTTTTTCCAGTACGTACACTCGCACAACCTCAACCAAAAAAAAGAGGAAAACGTAGGGTGTAGACCCTTTAAAGCTCGGCCTGCTGGTGCATCTGTCGAGTAAAGGGCAGTGGGTTTCACGCAGAGCTTGGGGAAATTCGTATTATCTAACATGCTTCTCTTTTTCTGTTTCCTTCTCCGTTCTCACTCTCGTTCCTCTTCTCCCTCTTGATCCCTCCCTCCCTCCCTCCCTGAAGTCATTGTGTGTCCTAATTATCTGTGGTTGAAGCTTATTCCCCCTAAGTCATTATGAAGTTATGAAAGTGTAATTACTTATTCAATCTTCGCGAGCGTATCAGGGCGTCCCTCTTTTATTAATGATTTGATAAAACATCACATCATCTCTCCGCTCTGCCTGTTTTGTCCTTTCGCTTACACGCCTGGCCCCATGGGTAGAGCTGAAGGGGTGTGTGTTTCTCTGAAGTTCGGAGCGTTCTGAGGGAACTTTGGGAGAGGTGGGTGGAGAGAAACTCTTGTGAAGTGCTGCCAGATGGCAGAGGTGGGCTGCCAATTCCCATGGTTTGTTTCATTCTCGCTTGTATCTCCGTGATGTTTCTGACAAGCCTTAATGTGTGTCTGAGGTACAATGGGAAGGGTAAAACGATGGCGTTTTTGGATGCGTGCAGATGTTTTAGGCCTGTTAATGAGACGATTGGTCTACACCGGTGGGGTAACAATATCTCTTTATTGGACTCTTCCTACATAATCACTGCTACACTTGTATATGTGACGGCTGGTCATTTGTATTGGAGGGGCCAAAAAAAATACCACCCAAGTCTCACATGTGGGCAGTGGTGGCCTAGTGGTTAAGGCCCATGTGATCGGAGGGTTGAAGTCCCGGCCCAGGCACCACTGAGGTTCCCTTGAGCGAGGAACCGTCCCGCTACACCGCTGTCTGAGTCATGCTGAATGCTGCCCGCTGCTCTACGTGTGGGTGGGTTAAATGCAGAGGTCACAATTACTTGTGCACTTTGTGTAAGGGGGTGTTTTCACAATGACGGTTGCTTTCACATGATGTAGTATTTTATTTGAGAGCCTTTTTCCAAATGCAGCAAGCGAACAGATCAACCACAGTATATTTTATAGTGCTGCACTTCTCTGCATTGCAGGGAACATCACAGAGCATAGAACATCAAAATCGGTACAGAAGGACTGTAGCAATATACGAAGTAAAAAATCTTTTGCTTTTATTGGATCTCTATTAAAATCAATTAAATGCTTCAAATTTCTGTTACAAGCTCCAGTCTGTCTGTGTTTTCCCCACTGTTAATGTGGGGCTAACGTAATGCAGTAAATCCCCTAAAGATGTATAGAAATGAGGATTCTTGCAGGGTTGCCAGCTGTTGAGCTCAGTGTGGTGGTGGTGGGGTTGGAGTAGTTGGGGTTGAACAAAATTTGCCCGATAGGGGGCAGATTTGCTGGAAGATTTCTTGTGTGACCACAAAAGCACGAGATTTAAGGTCTTTTCACATTTTTCCTTTTCTGTTCCATTTTTTTGAGCAACTTTCCCATAAACAGACACTTTCATGACAAAGTGCAATCTTGATTTTTTTTTTTTTCACAGTTTTTCTCTGCAAAGGAACCAGTCGACCAATCAGGGGGTAGGTAGTGGAACATCACATATAGGTTTCTCCATTCCCCCCATAACAATGGCCGATGGCTTTCACAGTCTTGCCCCAGTTTTTTCCCCCAAAGTAGTGGGATTATCAGTTTATACCTTTTCTCAGACACGACAGGTTGTTCTGGGTTGATCGGTTCCCTGAAATCTTGAAATTGTTCCTCAGCCTCTTCAAATGTGGAGCAATTATCTCCAACAGTTCCTGAATCTGAGCCCCAAATGTCCTGAAGTGGGCTGGAAAGCGTCCGTGATCGTTTCAGCTCCTGAGCCAAGCTGTGAAACTCCTCGCCTTCCTCTCCTGGTACCATGTATCCAAGTTTCCTATATTTACTATTCCAGCATCACTTTTCACGTTCGTTGTGGTACGATTATTTATTGAGGTGTGAAATGTAACAATTTAACTTTTTATCATTCATTTGCGTCACGCTGCAGGTGAAAGGACCTTATGGCTGAAACATGAGTCTCATGTAAGATTTATGAGATTTTGCAACCCTGTTCTTGCAGTCATGGAAATCAGTAAAATACAGACTTGTGAAGTCCATTAAGCATAAAACATTGCCATTTATCTGACTCAACATGTAATCAAACGGAAAACAGTTCAGTTGCCAACATTGCATCACAAAAACCCTCTGCAATGTTTTAAAAGTGCTAAGCTAATTGCTATTTACACTTAGCATTTACTTTGTGCACTGTAAGCCAGTTTTCATTCCCTGCACCACTTTTTCTATACGATCCCATAATGAATGCAGTACAGTATATTTACTTCCTTTCAATGGCAGTGCAGGTTTGTTGTGACCCTAACTCTAGATACCAATTACTGTGTTCTGTGTTACTGGCTCAACAGCAGAGTGGATAACACTGCCCCCTATAGCTGTAGTGTTTTACACGTCATTGAAAATTCTGCAAGTCTAATTCTATCACTGAGGTGCTGTACGTGTGTAATGTTATCTGACTCTGTTCAGTAGCTCTTACCAGTGTGTCACAGAAACTCAGTGATCATGATTAAACTGCAACTGCAGTCCTGGACGACTAAAGTCCAGTAGAATTTTGTGATTTCCTCCTCAAACACACCTGATTCAACAAACCTGACTGGTTTAATGAGTGTGTTTGAGAGAGGGGGGCTAGCAAACCGTGCCCTCCAGTACTGGAATTGCCCACCCCTGCTTTAAAGGACACTTCGGGTTTGGTTCTACAGTCATTCAGGGTGGTTTGAGACACTGACTCCAATTTCTTAACAGTAATGGTGGAGGAAACCATGGGTTCACAATGTCTGCAGTGCTTATAAAGCTGTTTTATTAACTATCCAGAGCAAAACTCTTCTGGGTTTTAATGTTGATGATAAAACAGTAGTAAATGAAAGTGACTCTTTGTGAACACACTCAAGCACCACAACGAAATGTGACCTCTGCATTAAACCCATCACACGTGCACACATGGAGCAGCGAGCAGCTACCAACAGCGCCCGGGGAGCAGTGTAATGGGACGGTACCTTACTCAAGGGTACCTCAGTAGTGCCTGGGCCGGGATTCGAACCTGCGATCTTTACGTCCCAAAGGCAGAGTCCTAACCACTAGGCCTCCACTGCCTAAATATGACAAAGAGGTGTTGGATACTACTAAGTACTAATACTAAGTTGCAACATCTTGGGGCAGTGGTGACCGAATTGTTAGGGACCTGCACATGTGACTGCAGGGCCACGGGTTCAAGTCCTAGTAGTAATTTTCTGAGATTAGGGCTGCAGATGCATTTGGGACCAGTTTTGACTCTTATGTTCCTGTAGAACGACGATTTCCCACCAAACCACCCTAATCTCAACCATTTCATTGTACAGAAATGTTGAACAATTGGTGGAATTCTCGTTTAACCACTGAAGATGCAAAATTTTACCTTTTTTAGTAAACTCTGGCAAATAAACAAACTCCTTTATGGCTACAAGAGCTTTGGAAATTTGAACCATTAGCCTACATTGGAGTTGTGAATATTTTATGTAATGAATCATATGTGGGGCCTATTAATATTCTTTTTCGTCTTTTGCACTGGGCTCCATTATATCCCAGTTCCTGTGATTCACAGTAAGAACCACTAGTGTAAAATGAGCCTGTTCTTGAACTGTGATGTGGATCTTTTGCTCCGCTAACCCTCCGTTCACAATGGCTGCATGGCTTGACACAGTTTCCCATTTTAATGTATGCTAAATTTTTAAGTGCCACAGATTCAAAAGAGACTTTGTCTTTGCATGGTGACGCCGTCCTTGAACTTCGGTTTGCGCCTCAGAGCTCAGTGGAGGATTCAGGCCCAGGCAGAAAGGATCAAACTCTAATCTTGGCAGCATGTTTTCAGAAGCTCCATCTTAGAAGAAGGATGTATTTGGTCTTGTGTGAGACCCAGCGGAGGCCTAATCTGTGTTTAAACTGCACTCATTAGCCCAGCTCAAGAGGCATTGGGACCCAGCCTGAGATGCCTCATTAATTCATTAGCAGTCTGGAAGGCCTGCAGCTGTCAGGAATATCTAAGATTTCCATAGAGGCTCTCAAAGGCCCGACGTGAGGCAAAAACGTTCGAAACGTGGGTCTAAGTCCAACAAACGTTTTGGATTCTGCTTTGTGTCGTCGAGTTCTGAACTGAGAAACACTTATCCAGTTTTGTGCTTCTGAATGGGATAAAGTGAAGAGAAAGAAAAGAGATAAAATGCTAAAATCGAGTCTCAGTATCTTGTACCACCTTTCCTGTCAAAAAATGGAAATTTACAAAAATTTACAACACATTTTTATGTTGTTTTTTATGTTGTGTCTTCCTGTTTCTTCCGCATGGTGCTAATGGCAGCTCAAGGGCTTTTGGAAAACGAGTGCAGCACATGTTACAGTCGCTAGGGGGCGACTCGTACTTACTATGAGGGACTGAGTCCTGACACTGGGGCCAAAGTGTATATGTCTCAGCTTTAGTTAAGAATGTGAAAGCTGCTGAATTTACTCGGTCAGTACAACATGCAGCTTTAACTGTCCAAGCCAAGCCAAAACAGGAGTTCCAGTAAAGACCCATGATGTAGGACTTAACTTCTCCACACGATCTGGTTAGCAGGTCAGGTTTCCTGTGTTAAGAGACCCTGGTTTTACAGATCAGTCAGAAGTTTGATTGCTGTTCTCAGTGAAATCTCTAAAAGGCTAAATCCCTGTAAACCTGTGGTTTGGAAATGTAATGCATGCTTACATAGTGCATATTTGTGTTCTACTGGGCTAATGTTTGGATCCAAAGGCCTCTCATTGGACCTCTAGTGACTTCACAGTGGAGGGGAAAAAGTTGTTCCTTTGATATACGTTAATGTAACCAGATTTTCCTCCAATCCTACGCCCTACTGCACTTTTTGGGTTTTCCCTGCTTTCAACACACCTGATCCAACTAATCAGCTCATTTAAACCACTTCCAGAGCTGAAGTGAGTGATGAAGTAAAACACTAACGTGCAAGGCAGTGGGCCTGCAGGACCTGGTCTGAAAAACACAGCTCTAAATAATTTAGTGTCTATTGGTCTGCTCCCATAAAAATTTGATATAGTGTAAACAGTATTTTCAGCTTATGTACAAGAAATCAACACGAAATTACAGGGCACACGTACGCTCCATGAATGCAGACCAGGACCAGGTTTAGACTTGCCACATGGTGAGTAGGGAGATTCAGCCATTCATTTTCATTGCATCAGTTTGCGATGGCAACATGCCTGCAGTGTGCCTACATGTGCTTCGTTCATGCTGTTTGATCTTCTGGATGCTGTTCATGCTTCCTGTTGATTGCAGAAAGCATCGCTGCTTCTCAGACACACCTGATGGCTCGTATCTGCTCATGGCCGTATTTAGTGAGTGCGTTTGAGGACGGGAGCGGTCACACTGTGCTGGACCCTTGTCCTGTCTGATCAGTGAACGGTACCATATATATACCATATATCTGTCTGACGCGCCTTAAGCTGTGCCAGTGCTGTTGTGTAATCGGAGGCCCGTTTGGCAGATGTCACGTGGCATGGCACAGATGCACTTTCTGTATGTTGTTGCATCTGTGATGTGCATCCTAATGGAGGTATGCCTGCCATATGGTCTTGTTTTCAGTGCAGTGTGTATAACGTAGGGGACTGAGGGACAGATTCCAGGCAGACAGACGCATCTAATTTAACACATCAGCTCATTTCCAGGTATCGCAGGGTTATTAGAGCAAGCAGATCTTCAGACTATGCTGTACTCTTTGACCCCCTGGGACCTGAGCTGATCTCTCCTGCTGTAATCTGTCAGGAACTTGTGAGCCCACATTATGAGCCTTAATGCTCAGTTCTGATGCTTCATGTTTGTTTGTTTGGTTCTAGTTCTAGTTCATTTATCTTCTGCTTGGGACTGGATCATCGCCACTCCAAAGCATCGAACTAAAACTACCGAATGGTGCCAAGCTTGGGTCTTGTCATCTCGGGTTTGCGAGTCTGATCACTGGCGTAGCTGGCTTACTGTAGATTAAGACTAGCTTTGCTAACAGGAAATATAGTGCACTTTTCTGTGGCGGCTAGTTATATTAGCTTTAGCTTCTTCTTTAGCATTCTGTAGTAAGCTCTTTTCAAAATAATAATTCTAAAAATTGCAAAATGACACATCAGCATGTGAGTTTACATTATTCTGCTCTCATTGGTCATGCAATGCTTAATCGCTCTGTACTTACATGCAAGAGTGAATAATTAACAAAAAGGTCGTCTTCAGCTGTAAGTGGTGCCAAAACAGACAAAAACACCTTTAAGTGAAACTTTGTCATTGTGAACACACTCAAGCACCACAACGAAATGTGACCTCTGCATTTAACCCATCACAC
>JBBPDA010000030.1:7028292-7035792 GCA_037974385.1 Arnoldichthys spilopterus
CCACTGCTCCACGTGTGCACGTGTGATGGGTTAAATGCAGAGGTCACATTTCTTTGTGGTGCTTGAGTGTGTTCACAGTGAAAAATACTCGCCTTCACTTCACTATAACACAGTGTGTGTGTGTGTGTGTGTGTGTGTGTGTTTGTGTGTGTGTGTGTGTGTTCGGCCATGCCTATAGCGGTCAAACGCATTACATGCAGCTGTTCAGACTGGTTCACCTAGAGCTTCCTGGGATGGACAGTGGTAAAGAGCCTCTATCTGCAGCCACCTGGAGACAAAACAATGATGCACTCCTGGAGGTGCAGAACACACCTCACACTGAAAAAAAGTAATACCAAAGAAACCATTTATCACCACTATTCTCTTTCATACCCCGTATTAATAAAAAAAAACCAACAACAACAAAGAAATGCAACCTAAACTGATACAGCGCCACTAACCAGTGAATAATATTTATTGAAGCCAAAGCCAAAAGGCTTCAGCAAACAAGTGCTGATGTCCAAGCATTATCTATTCCCCAGAGGGGGGATGAGTTTAGAGGCTGGGGGACGTTCATTATTAAAGAGATAAGTCATGGCTCACTGAGCCAAATACACAAGCCATAGATTTAAGCCAGCGATCTGATGCCACTGGAGAATATGACTCTTTGACTCTGATAAATGGGGTTAATGAATTAGAGTATGTGTTGTTTTGTATCTTCAGTGGCAGCCCGGTGCGATGCCAAGACCTCCTCTGATTCACGACCTCAGTCGACTGCTAACAAGCCATTTTTAACTTGCATACAGCAAGCTGTATTTACGATCTGACTATTGTGTTGTGTTTTTCGCTACCGAGTTGCATTTGTACATTCCTGCGATATGACACTAACGTCTACGTTCTTATACTACACTACACTAACAGGGGTATTGCTGGTGAGAATCAGAATGGTTATTACATGGGGTAACACCTCTACTAGAGCTGGGCCAAATAGCATACAAGCTTTGACTAAACAGTAATATTTCCCAGTAGTCAAGTCAAGTCAAGTCGGCTTTTATTGTCATTTCAACCATATACAGTTCACACAGTACACAGTGGAACGAAACAACGTTCCTCCAGGACCACGGTGCTACATGAAACACAGGACCACAAACACTACACAACTAACAACATAAAGTGCATTGTGTGCAAGGATGTGCAAACGTTGCAGGACAGTGCAATGACAGACAGATACAGAACATAGTATAAATATAAGTTAAGGATTATTAAAGTGAGTGTGTGCTGATATTCCCTGAGTGTTTATGAGTCTTATTACGTGGGGGAAGAAACTATTGCACATTCTAGTAGTGAAGGCCCGAATGCTTTGGTACCTTCTGGAGAGTGAACAGTAGTTCATTGATATTTCCCAATAATTGCTCAAATACACTTGTTTTTATTGAGAAAATTAACAATCTTACAAGATGTATTTTAATTCCCACATAAGTCATCGAACCCCTCTTTACCCTCCCTATGGGGATGTCATACACGCCCCCACCCTGGATAATTAACCATAATTTAAGTATTTTCAGGACTGCTGTTCTATATTGATCCACAAGGGGGCCTTGTGTAAATGCTCATGCTGCTCATGCATGGTATGCTGTTATAGAAGCTGCAATTGTTGCCTCTCCTTCAAATTCGGCTTTCATGAGGCAGCAGTAAAGGGTGTCGCATTAACGAATTAGACATGCTCTTTAATTTCTCATCAACATGTTAGCTAGCGATGGCAGAAGCAAAGGCTTCCTCTTGCCCTCACCAGATACTAGTAGCCCTCCTATAAATATCACAATGCATGTCCAGCCTCTTATATTAAATGTTAAAATGAGCATTTTTATCAAATGCAGTTTTGTGTAATATCAGGCAACTGCAATTTTTGTTTATAGCTTCGACAGCTACATGAAAAGCAGTTGGTTGCTGATGTGGATACACAAATTAAAGCAGGAATTATTTGTTATTTTATGTATTTAGCATTTATCACAAAGATGCAATTACAATTTTGTCTTTTGATTTTGAATTATGAAGTTATTTCTTAATGAAATGTGAAAGAAAATAACAGAATTGAATAGAATTTATCTATATATATATATACTGTATATATATATATATATATATATATCTATATATTTTTTTTTTTTTTTTTTTTTTTACAGATTTACATACTGCTGATATTATATACATAAAATAAAATCTAGCTATATATACACACACAAGATCCAGCCTTAACTAAATAAAGTCTGGCTTCTTTTAAAAAATATATTTATTTATATATATTTTTGAAAAGGCGAAGTTTTTCAATTTTTTTTTAATTTTACTACATATACATTTAAATAGAAACATAACAAGCAAATGCTATAGTACCTCCGCCCATCCCTACTAGCATCAGCAATCAGAAAGAAGCTAAGGAAGCTAAGCACTAGTGTGCAGACTCACTAACCACCTCAGCTGACCGGAGCAGTGTGAACACTTTTTGTGAAGCAGTGATGTGTTTATGTCACGAAATCCAAAAAATCAGAAACTTCACAAATTCTAATTTTTTTGATGTCCAGGCCTGTGATCATTTATCTCAGCTTCCCCAGGAGGCCAGTCATGTGCATTGCTATCTAGGTGTACAAAGCCACATCACACTCCTGACATTTCTCACATGGCTCAGGCCTCGTCATCACTGCCCTCGAAAGGCAATTGCAGTAATTCATCACTCATTTTAAACCCTTCTCCTAAAGTTGGTGTGAAATGTCCTAAACTTTTAACAAGTTGTATTGGAATCATGAGGTGGGATTTCACCACGGTGTCTGTTGTCACGTTTTCAGAAGGAAACCTCTGACTCGCTTCCAAGCAATGACAACAACAAAAGCAACAAGGGTAGAACAATCGACCGCTGAACATTGATCTGTATGAACTGTAATCCAATAGGCAGTCAATACAGCTGACTCAGGTGTCGCGTAGACCAGGCCTGGAATTTTGAATGGGGGAATATGAATATGAAATGAATGAATATCAAATAGTATTGCAAATGACATATTGTTGGAAGGCTCAGCTTCTGCTGTTTAAGGTGGAATTTTGAAGATTTTGTAAAGCAAAATATAGATGCAGCGGAGTCAGTCGAGATGTTCCTCCCTTTTCTTTTATGCTTTTTCTTTTTTCTTCATCTGGCATCAATTATTCATTCACTTAAACTTTAAAATTGAATCTTTTTTTTTGGTTCTTTCCATGAAAAGATCAAATTATTGTGCAGTTATTCATCAAGGTTCTATCACTTTAAAATAATTATTTCTTTTTAATGATAATTTGGTAATTATCACATCACAGGCAAAACCTAGGTCAAACACAGCGTTCTCTCCACAAATCAAAATTTCCTTTCAAACATAATTTCAAAGCTCATTCTTCTACCATGTTTCCAGCCCCGTAATCATACGCTTGCTTCACTAAAACTCCCGAAACGAGCCGGTGTATCATGGCTATTTATCTCCAAAATTAAATGTACTTTTTATAAAAAGGACAAAACTATTCTTAACTAAGTTTTTTATGTTCAAGTTTTCATTTCTACTGGTCTATGTAAATTGTGCTTGGCATTTTGAACTGTGAAACTGAACGTCACAGGTGAAGGTAAGTGCCGGATGTAAGTGCAGAGTCAGAGAAACAAAACACAAGAAACAAACCAAAGACATAAAAATGAATTCTGAGATACTGAAACTGAGAAATGAGACTGAGGTGATCTGAGGATATCTGAACCAAGGCAAACAATGAGCAGACTCACAGAAGTAAGATCAATGTGCAGACAACAGAGAACCGACCAGACCTGATTAAAGCGCGAGGCTTTATATATTTTTACGAAGATATTGAACACATCCTATAAGGGTAAGACCAGATGAGGCATGGGTGGACACGATAACAATGGACAGGGCTAAAGCTGCGGGCAAAGAACCAAAACAACAACAAAAAAGAGACACGGAAAAAAAGCACATGGCTACCAAGTGATAATCCAGATGCAACAAGGCAAGACGGGGGACACATGATGGTTATAGTAGACAGCAATGTTTCAAACTAACTGTGAAATCCAGAATATATAAACCCCGTTTCCAGAAATGTTGAGATATTTTCCAAGATGCAACAAAAAACAGAAATCTGTGATATGCAAATTCACGTATTAACTGTTAATTGTTAATAAAAGAGAGGATTTTCTACAGTGTAATGGGCTCAGGCCCAGAGAACCCAATGGCGTTTGTGCGTAGAGCTGATGTAAGGCTTCCCCCTCGTGCAAGTTAAAGTTGCATTTCTTGATGCAGTAACAGCCTGTGTTAAGTGACATTGCTTTTTTTAAGTCCTCCCAGGTGACTCTATTTGTCACAGTAGCATGACGGTTTCTCGAAGATCATGTGCAATGAGCAAACAATATAACTTCAGCCATGTCAGAACTAAAAACGTATCTTTTCAATGATTACTTCTCCACTTGTGTGTAAGTGTTAGTCCAAATGTGTTAGTGGTTCCCCGTACGAGATTAAAGACAAGGGTGGGGGGGGTGGGGGGGGGTCGAGCCTTTCAATCCATAGCTCCAAGGCTTTGGAATAATCTCCCCCTGCATCTAAGATTGGCAGACTCTGTTGATTCTTTGAAGAAACAGTTAAAAACCTTTATGTTTAATCAGGCTTTTACTTAGATTAGCTTTTCATTTATTTATTTATTTATTTATATACAATATATTTTTTATGATATTATGATATGACCTTATACATAATATTAGTATGATATGATATTCTTTTATGGGTTTAATGTTCTTTTATTTACTCCAATTAATCTGTTGTACAGCATTTTGTGACTGCAATGTTTGTAAAAAGCACTTTATAAATAAACCTTACTTACTTACTTACCTACCATCCCCAAGGCCCGATTCTGGGTTCAAGTCCCAACCTGGGCACCACTGAGGTTCCCCTTGAGCAAGGTGCTGTCCCCGACACTGCTCCTTGGGTGCAAAACAAAGATGCCCACTGCTCCAAGTGTGGATGGGTTAAATGGAGAGGTCACATTTCATTGTGGTGCACTTTGTATTCAACACAAGATAAAAGTAATGAGCTCATTTAAACCGAAGTCATTTTAAATGGCGTTTAATTAAAGAAAGGTAATTAGTTACATTACATGTTACTGTCAAAAGTAACAGATTTATGGGAACAAAATTACGATGTAATGTCTTAGATCTAACACTGACTCATTACATAGTACAAAGCTAATCAGATAAGGGTAGAATTGGACATGTAGTTCAAAAAGTGCTTCAGCCACTACCTTGCATTGCCTGTAACGTCTGGGCAGTCTGGGCAGTGGAGGCCTAGTGGTTAGGACATTGTCCTTGGGACCTGAAGGTCGCAGGTTCAAGTCCCGGCCCGGGCGCCAGTGAGGTTCACTTAAGGTGTTGTCCCGCTACACTGCTCCCCAGGTGCTGTTGATGTCCCAGTGCGCACGTGTGATGGGTTAAATGCAGAGGTCGCATTTCGTCGTGGTGCTTGAGTGTGTTCACAATGACAAAGAGTCACTTTCACATTTTCACAATTCACTACACGTTGTACTGGTATAACCCTGTGTGCCACAAATAAACCATCTTGAATGTTGAATCTTGAAGCATCAGGTGCTGACATGATACTACAGTATATATTTTTTTCCATGTAAAAAACATTTCTAAATGTTCTTCCCAAATTAGACGTTAAGTGATGCGTTAAGCAGGCTTAATTAAACACATGTGTTAGTTTATAACTTGTGGAGCATTTGTAAAACACATTCAGTTTGTTTGTGACGTTTTGTCAGGTTTGTAATTCCATATCCAACCCTCGTCCGTTATGGAGAACTGGCTCAATGCAGCTGACGACAGAGCATGAAAGAGGTCAAGATAGTCATTATTCAGAGCCGTTTGTTTCTCCCATAGTGTACAGTTCATCGCGGAGCCGCCGAGATGTGTTTTTCATCCGGGTGCCATCAGTCGCTGGATCTGGTTTTTTTTTTCATTTGTGCGATTATTTTTTTTCAACCGTGCACCAAATAGGGACGTTTATCATTATGACAGGAGTTGAGAAGCAGCATGAATGCCTTCCCTCTCTCTCTCTCTCTCTCTCTCTCTCTCTCTCTCTCTCCCCCTCTCTCCCTCTCGCTTTCTCCGTCTGCCTGTTTCTAAATATTTGGCCGTCTGCGATTTCCGTGTGTCCTCTCCATCTGCACCAAGGCAGCAACAGGGGAACTTAGCAGTGTGTTTGTGTGTATGTTTGTGTGTGTGTGTGTGTGTGTTTGTGTGTGTGTTGTGAGAGTGTGTGAGCTTGTGCACATGCTCTTAAGAAGAAAATGACTGTTTGGACGAGACAAAATCAATTAAATAGGAACAAAGAAGAAATGAGTGTGAGGAGAAGAAAGAGTGTGTGAGGCAAAGTGGCTAGTAAGTCATACACAAGGACACACACACACACACATGCACACACAGACACACATACATACATACAGACGCAGCCTTTTGATGGCAGCGAGGCAGTGCACCGGACCATGATGAGCATTTTTAGTGTTTGGCTCATGAAACCAGAATAGAGAGAGAGAGGGAGAGAGAGAGAGAGAGAGCAACTGAAACAGAAAGAGTGTGCGTGTGAGACACACATAGATCCATGTGCACATACACTCGCTTTAAGGTTAGTTTTTTTTTTATCTTAACCATTATAAAATCATATCGTTTCTATTTGTTTTAACAGTATAATTCATGGTCAGGTGTCAGAACACACCTGGCAACACGATGGGGGCCTGCTCAATACTAGGCAGTTGGTCATAATGTTATGGCTGATTTGTGCTTGTTTCTGTTATTAATATCTATCATACTGTTCATGATATTCTCTTTTCTCTGTAACTTTACATTTACTTTTCTTTACCTTATTATACGTCACTGCTGGTAGGCGAGTCTAACACATACACACACTGTGTCCATGGACTTCCCAGAAGATGTCGCCTTGATGGCAGCATATGTCTCTCTAAAATCCCAATATTGGCCTCCATGTCAATGTTTGTACCAATGTACCATCACACATATCCAGACACCTATGCCGATGGTGGTGCACCCCCATAACATGACAGGATGCTGACTTTTGCATCCTTTGCTTATAGCAGTCTGATTGGTCCAATTCCAATGTCCATTTTCTTTAAAAAAAACAGCTGAAACTTGGACTCATCTGACCACAGCTCATGTTTCAGTCCATCTGAGATCGCAGCGTTTCTGTATAGAACTGATGTATGGCTTTCCCTTCGGATGCTCTTAAAGGCTGCATTATTTAGGCTGCATCTTCCTGTATACACAGTGCAAGCAGGAACATGCAGGTGGCCTGTTGCCATGTTTTACAATATACTTGACACAAAACTAATAGATACAAAATAATAATATTGAATAACAAAAAATAGCACATACAATTACTGACCCATCTTGTAGAGACTGAGCAAAGAGAATAAAAGAGAAAGAAATAAAGAGAATTTGAGAGG
>JBBPDA010000030.1:7038292-7044890 GCA_037974385.1 Arnoldichthys spilopterus
TTGCCTCGGTGCTCGTTCCCCTGTGTGTTGCCCTGCTGGAGCCCCATGAGTGCCCCGGCCGTGGAGGCCTGGCTGGGAGATGAAGCCGTTTTGCCCTCTGCTGCTCTAGCGGCCCTGTGGGCCCTCATGGCTCAGGAAGGCCCCTGTCCCCCCGGCCCTGGCCCCGCGTCCTCCTCCTCGTCCCCGCCCCCTTCGGCGTCCCGTCGCCGTCGCCTGGCCCGTCCCGGGACGCCACGGGCTTCTGTGGCCCTTCCCCACCAGCGCTCCCCACTGGCCCTCCTGGCTCGGACCCGTTTGCACGGCCTGCGACAGGCCTGCGCCCCGGCCGGTTCCGTGGGCCGCCGGGCCTTCTGGACGCTGGCACTTTGCACCTCGGTGGGCCTGCTGCTGTCCTGGTCATCCAATCGGTTCCTGCACTGGCTGGCCTTCCCCACGCATACGCGGGTACACACGGAATGGGCGCGAGAACTGCCCTTCCCCACCGTCACCATCTGCAACAATAACCCGGTGCGCCTCTACCGCCTCACCAAAAGCGACCTCTACTTTGCTGGCCACTGGCTGGGCCTCCTCCTAGCCAACCGCACGGCCCGGCCGCTGGTGCTGGACCTGTTACACGAGGAGAGTCGACCTTGGTTCAGAAAACTCTCAGACTTCCGCCTCTTCTTGCCACCGAGGCGCTTTGAAGGAACCAGCCTGGAGTTCATGGACAGGCTGGGACACCAACTGGAGGACATGCTGCTGGGGTGCAAGTACAGAGGAGAACCGTGCGGTGCTCACAACTTCTCAACCGTAAGTGTGTCGACCTTTCTGTCTCTCTTCCTTCCCTTCTCCTGCTTCTCGTCACCTCAGTGTTGAGGTCCTGTTGAGGTCATCGTAAGGTCACGGCAAAGTGCTTTTGTTTTCTTTGCTGTTCTCCGTGGACCTGCCTGTGCTGCGTTACACCTTTATGTCTTATTCACTTTTCTTTATCTGTTTAGTTTGGTAAAAACTTGCCATTACATTCCCTTTGCGTGTCCAAGGTTGGCTTTAGTTTTGTGAAGAAACGAAGTGAACAAGCTGTTGAAGCCTTTAAGTCAACAGGTAGCATCATGCAAACTGCATGCCTTAAATAACTCAACACTTGCCTCAAACTACGCTGACTTGTTAAGGAATCTGACGGGTCTTATTTACACTGCAGAGCAGATTTGTTTCATAGAGCCAAGG
The DNA here is from genome assembly GCA_037974385.1 of Arnoldichthys spilopterus. Lineage (NCBI taxonomy): Eukaryota > Metazoa > Chordata > Actinopteri > Characiformes > Lepidarchidae > Arnoldichthys > Arnoldichthys spilopterus. The sequence continues at coordinate 7,039,496 of JBBPDA010000030.1, forward strand.
GAGCAGTGCTTGAGTGCGGTACCTTGCTCACCGGTACCTCAGTAGTACTTGTACTGGTCTGGGATTTGAACCTGCCACCTTCAGGTCCCAGGGGTCCTAACCTTTACACCACCACTGCCCCTAGAGATGTCCCGATATAATCTGTCTCTAATGATACTGATAGTCATACTTCATTTATACTCTGTTTTATTCTTGCACAAATAATAATAATAATAATAATAATAATAATAATATAATAATAATAATAATAATAATAATAATAATAATAATAATAATAATAATAATAATAATAATAATAATAATAATAATATTAATAATATTTTTATTGCTTTTATTTACCTTTATTTTACCAGGAAGATTAAAATATAATTCATTGAGATTGAAATATTTTACCAGAGAGACCTGGTCATGAAAGCATCGTATACAACATACAAATATAAAATCTGCATTTGGGTTATTTGTAAGCACACTGGCCTCTCAAGAAAAACACCCGCAAGTCTCCCTCCTCATGGATAAAAATGTTTTTAGCTTTAAGATTTTTTGCAACTGATTCCATGCCGATGGTGCAAAATATGAAAAAGCATTTTTCCCCAACTCAGTCAACACCCGGGGTACCTTACAAAGTAACCACTTAGAACAGCATAGTTAGTAACTAGCAAAACTAGGACAAAGTAAGTTTCTGAGGTAAGCTGGAAGTTTACCCAGAATTGCTTTATAACATATAGCCATGCTGTTTTTCTATGGGGGGACAATGATGTCTGCTTAAAAGACTGCTTAAAATGAAAGATGATGCATGCATTTACAGTGAAGTGACTGTTTGTCATTGTGAACACACTCAAACATCACAATGTGACCTCTGCATTTAACCCATCACACGTGCACATGTGGAGCAGCGGGCAGCTACCAACAGCGCCCGGGGAGCAGTGTAGTGGGACGGTACCTTGCTCAAGGGAACTTCAGTGGTACCTGTGGTGGGACTTAAACGTGCCACCTTCAGTTCACAAGGGCAGTGTCCGAATCACTAGGCCACTACTGCCCACACAGTATATAAGAATCAGAATCAGAATCGTGTTTATTGGCCAAGGACGTGAGCGAACACATACAAGGAATTTGTTTCCAGCCAATGGCGTCTCTTGAGTACAACAGTAGTAAAAAAAAACACAACATAAAATATAAACGACACAATGAACAATTTGCTGAGCAATATAATAAACAATATATACAATCTAACGTATACATACGTAATATGGATTAATATTAATGAATATAAAGATATGTGTTAACAATGTATATAGGTATTATTTGAACATATGTTTATTCTATTAATGTTAATATATGTATGAAGATATGTATGCGTATATATACAAATGTGTACACATTACATATTACATATATATGCATACACATACACACACATACATACATGTATAAATCAACAGTACAATATAATAAACAAAGTCTTATATACAGAAAAAACATGATCACAGAGTGCAAACAACAGACAGTGCATAAAGTTGCAGTCTTGTAGTCTGACAGTTTAAGTGTTTAGGAGGGAGACGGCGAGGGGAAAGAAACTGTGTTGGGTGGTCCTGGTCTGCAGGCTTCCGTACCGTCTGCCAGAGGGCAGCAGGTCAAAAAAAGTCTGTGTCCAGGGTGTGAGGGGTCTGTGATGATTTTCCCTGACCATTTCACGAAAGTCAATCACAAGCAAAAAAAGTATTTTTTTTAGCACTGAAATTAATAATAATAAGAAGAAGAAGAGGAAGAAGAAGAAGAAGAAGAAGAGGAAGAAGAAGAAGAATTGACATGGTAACATTAGCTAACAGGCTAATAGGCTCTACCATTAATACTCACATACAGGCTTTCAGTTCAAATGTTTATTGAAAGTTAAACTACAGTATATACATTAAAATGCTGTGTAATAGTCTGTTAAAACATGCAGCTCTCCACGTTTAAGGTATATGTGATGCAGCACTGGCCTTCTCGTCCACTTTCAAGAACCACAAGTCCGAATTGACATGAAAACGCATGAAATCCGTCTGAATCCAGATATCCAATTTATATCGGGTTTGGAACCACCTGCAAATCTCATTGGGAAAAATAGTCATATTTCATATGGCTCTTTGCTGTTCATCTGTCCTGCTCAAATCCAATAAAATCTGAGTAAAATCAGCATTGGATCTGACCATCAAGGCCCCGTTGATCTGATTATGGACTCTTTATCCTTGCAATGTAGCTTGTCAATTTTTAGAGATAACGCTACAGTGCCAGAAAGCACATAAGCAAGTCTGTTTGAGATTACTGAACATCATGATGCAGTTTAAGGCAAGTGTATAATGATTATGGCTTGCATTTTACATGAGGCTAATTGGTATGGAATGAGTTCATTCGTTAGCCACATTATTAGCCCTGTAGTTCAGTTGCAAAACGTAGGAAGAGAGAAAACTTGGCATAAAAAACATAACTAATCAATTGTGTTTGGGAGAAGAAGACGGAGTTCCACTTTTAACCAAAATCCCATTGTAATGCACTGCTTGTTAAGTCAGTCCTTCTGCACACACTTGAACTCTCACTCTCTGCTGCTGAACTCTCTCTGTGGGTTCACTCTGCCTGCAAAGTCTTTAGCTTGATGTTGTTTTTTTTTCTTCCCTCAGGCCTTGCGTTTGCCATATTTTCTCAACTGGGCTGTTTTCTCAATGTTTAGAACACATCATTAAGTGTGAATCATAGTTGGCCCTACACTTGCTTGGCTATTTTGTGCCTTGCACCACCTGTTTGTTTGGCAGTATCCACACATCGGGGTCTTCTCTCTGGACCAACATATGTCCAGTGTGCCTCCAAGCAACAGTATTTGCACTTACATGGACACCAGTGGTGATATTAGTATAACTATGGCTGCTAAGCTTTGAATTTCCTTGATTCAGATGTGTACATGCAAAAATACGTGGTACATCTACACCATTATAAGTTCAATGGTGTTGATGTGATGTTTCTTTCATGTGAAACCGTGTACGCACTTCAAGTCAGTTCAAAACAACACTTGTTTTCAGCGCCGATGGGCTTTTTCTATGCATTTCCAAGGTGAAGGCCAATCACAGTCAGTGTGTTAATGAGGTAATGCATATTTTAAGGACTCACCATATCTTATATTCACAGTTGCAAATTCTAAGACAATAAGTGCTGTTTGGTGGAAAAAAATTCCAGTTGCAAAACATATCAGTACAGTATCATATTGCTGCTGTTAGACAAAAACCTTGTGTCTTCAATTTTGTCTTTTTTTTTTTTTAAAACAGCAGCTAACATTTGCATTGTAAATTTTCAAGATGACTGGAACAATAGGAATGGTTCTAATTTACATACCAAAAGTACATTTTACATTCCACTGCACTTTAAGTTAAGAAGGTGTTGTGCTTTTCAGGTGAAGTTATCATTTTGAAGGTCTAAGGTTGTTGGCGATATGTAACTAAAGCGTCTATCCACTGTTCAAATGACTCTTTAATTGTGGCACATTTCATGAACATTAGCCATACTATTGCAGACACAACCCAAAACAGCACTGTGGAATCAGTTTGTGCAATCCTTGGCTTGCTTTTAGTGAAGAATCTGACATTGTTGGACTATGGACAGCAGCTGTGTGGCCAGGCTGTGTGTAGTAGTGGAATGTTTATGATGTTCTCCAGCTCTTCAGTGTACTTGTCAAGTCAAATCACGTCAAGTCGAGTAGCTTTTATTGTCATTTCAGCCAACTACACAGTACACAGTGAAAGGAAATAGTATTCCACCAGGACCATGGACGACACACGACTGCGTGGATAGTACCGCTCGCTTGCTTATGCGTTGTTTCTGCCTGGGACTGTGGAGATGCATATTAATGATGTGCCACAAAGTCCCAGGAAATGGATGCATGGCATCATAAATCAGATATACAGATGTGATAGAAGATGTGATCATGTGAATGGCAGGATTCAGTTGTCATAGTTTGACTTAATGGAGCTAAGCTTAGCCTGGTTGAAATGTGGTCCAGGCTGATATTGGCTACTCTATGCGAACACTGGATGGTTTTCCTGACATGTTGCACCTCTTTCTGTAATACCACATCAGGGCTGTCACAATGTCAGATTTTCTCTGCATTTTCTCACAATACCGATAATACTGTGATACATTGTTTACATGTGCCACTGACTACTTCCCAGTCTAGTGTAGCTCCACCCCCGTGTGTGATTTGGAATGTTACACAGTGAATATTTAGACTCTTGAAGTAATAATTAGAGTTAATGGAGAATCAATTACACACAATTATCTTTACACTAAGAGCTTTTTTTATATTTACTGTGTACATTCAATACTCCATAAGTGAAATTACAATTTAATTATAAGCACAATACCATCACCTGCTGCTGGAGTATCAATCGCATAGATACTGGTGCAGGATTTTCATTATGACAGTTTTATCATATGTGTATTAATAACAGTATCACACAATATCAGTATGTATATATTTTAAATATCAAGCTTCTCATCAATACTGGTGTATCATGCCACCCCTGACCCACACCTTTAAGCTCAAAACCAACCAAGCTAAATTCAGACACTAAACATGACGCGGCCGATCCAGCCTTTCATGTGTGACATCGCATGTCAGTTTAGGTACAGTCATGCAGTCATTACTGCAGTGCCGTGTTCCCCCCAGCTCCCAGTGCCATCAAGCTTGATTAGGCATCAAATAATGAACCTTTCATTACAGATAAAGCTTTGGTCTTTAACTCATAACTATCTAGCTGAAGTTTCAGTGGGTGTCAGGTCTCGTTCCGTTAAAGCAGCCTAAAACTTCAGGTCAACTATTAGGCCCAATGCCATAGCAGGGAGGAAGGAGAAAACTCCCTCTCACAATCTCTCTGGACATAATGGCTGCACTTGAAAAATCTTTTTAGCTTCGGAAGGTTCTTAACTGAGTGAAATGACACAGAAGTATCTAAGTGGCAGCCGTGATAAGAGCTGGTCGAATTCTCCAAACATGAAGAAAGAAGAAGCTTCAGTGATTCTTTTCTTATCTGCTTTAGTATAAGGTACATGGACCATCCTCTACAAAAGGAAAGGAGGTAATGTTGCCCCACAGTTCCTTAAAGTGCCCATTAGGCTGTTCATGAAAACAGTCAACAAGACTAGTAGGATCACAAAGGAGGGATTTTTCTTCTTCTTCTTCTTCTTCTTCTTACTAATGTTGTTATTATTATTATTATTATTATTATTGCTAACGTTATTATTGATAATGTTGTTATTATTGATAATGTTGTTATTATTGCTAATGAAAGTGAAAGTATTTGTCATTGTGAACACACTCAAGCATCACAACGAAATGTGACCTCTGCATTTAACCCATCACACGTGCACACGT
>JBBPDA010000030.1:7044990-7060706 GCA_037974385.1 Arnoldichthys spilopterus
GTGTGTGTGTGTGTGTGTGTGTGTGTGTGTGTGTGTGTGTGTGTGTGTGTGTGTGTGTGTGTGAGAATGTGTGCGTGTATGTGTAAACTCATGCTGTAAATCACTTTGAACAGGGCCAGTAGAGGTTACTGCACTTAGTCTGTGTGCGCACCTGTGTTTGCATACACAGCAGGTGTTTGTTTTTGCTGTGTGTGTGTGTGTGTGTGTGCGTGTGTGTGTGTGTGCGTGTGAATGAGCTTTTTGTATGTGTGCGTTCAGTATAAATCATACTGACTTGTTGGGCCAGTGTTCATTTTTAGACTTGTAATGCTGCAATTCACCATCAAGCTCTACTGTTAACCTTCAGTGGTCCAGGGCTGTTATTCAAAGATGCAATTATGGCAGAAGCAGTGGGGGTGGGGGTCCCCTTGTGAAAAATCTGACTATAAGGTTTCACATTTGACAACAAGGCACAGAAAGCAGGTCTAATAGCTTTTCAGTTCATCTGAGAAAACATGTCATTACACTCGAAGCAGTCGTCAGTAGACAGGTTTGGTGGGTCCCATTCTAAACCAAACCCAAAAGCAGTTCAGTTTGCTGGATAAACGGGTAAAATTCTGGCTGTACATCCGTTTATCCAGGGAAAATACGCTAATGTTGCGTGAGGGTGTTCATTTTCTCAGAAAAGTCATATTTTATGTATGGAAATTAAACAAGACCGCTCATGTTCTGAGGCCAGTGCGTCTTCTCTTTCAGTCCCGGTACTCTTAGGCCTAGTCCACACAGACGTTCAAACCTTGTATAAGTGAACGCGCTCTGAGCGATTCTCATAGGCGTTTTAGCTGCGGTTTGTAGCGGCATTTGATTGACTTGAATATGACACTACATTCGCATTTGTTTGCCTCTGTTGAACGCCGACCTGCAGCCCAGACTGTAATACTGTGTGTTCACCTGTGGGGGCAGTATTCAGTGTTTTTTACTCTGTGGGGTTTGAGCTTCTTCCTGCCCTGTATTAGTAAAATATGGATCAGTTGCTTTATTTAGACCTGAACCTTGATCCTGGTGTGTTAAAATTCTTCCTGGTGTGGTGGAAATATCCCCTGACGCCACAAACGTTAGGAAAACGCTTCATGTTCGTGAATGTTGACGTTTCTTCAAGGAGAGGCAGGGGTCACCAAAATAATTTTTAAAGATTTTATTTAAAAGAGAAAGAGCAATTGCAAAGTAAATCAAAGCTTCTGGAATAAGGATTCTCCTTACAGGAGGAAATTCCCAAAGAGAAGGTTAGGCAGAAGTAAGGAACGCAGAGGTTCAATTTGCATTGGAGGTCTTTGAGCACTGTAAATGATGATCATCAGGTTATACACTAGTCAGAAATAATGTGTCTGCCACCTATCAAACCAGTTTCAACCAGCTGCTAATGTCATGGGGTGTTGGTGTCACGTTGTCCTTGGTGTGAGATGACATATGGTCATACGTAAGCTAAGATAGGAGTGAAATGGCCATTTAATCTAAAAAGAACACGATGTTCTTCTAAAATCGTCATACTGTTTGGTTTTGATACCAAAGATACACTTAATGGCTTTAAGGCCTACAGATGGTGTGGTGTCAAGGGTCCTGAACGTTAAGGGTGTGAGAACCTTGAGCCTTGGGCCGGATTCACCAATGCTTAATTCAGACGTTTGTGTGGACAGGGCCGCTACACTAGTTCCTGGTGCTGTTGATAGCTGTCTGTTGTGTGCACATGTGATGCAGTGGTCACATTTTGCTGTGATGCACTTTGTGTGATTGAGTGTGTTCACAATGACTAATACATGATGTGTGGACAGGTGGGTTGTGCACAACTTTCCTCAGTATTAAGCCTGCATATTAGACAAACCAGGCTAGTGAAAGTGACTTATTAGTCATTGTGAACACACTCAATCACACAAAGTGCACCACAACAAAATGTGACCACTGCATCACATGTGCACATAGGACTTATTCAGTAAAAGGTGTGTAATAACAAAGTTGAATCATAGGGGCCAGTGCCAAGTCTTAAGTCTGTGATGTGTGTCGAGTCTTGAGTCTTTGGTCCTTATTTTCCATTGGGGAAAAGTCTGACAAAGTGTTTTTGCTAGTTTCACACCAGTGCATTCCTCATTTTCACACCATGCATGACCGCTTTCAAAATGACATGTGAATGTTTCCTACTGGTAGGAGTGATGCTCTTACACTGAGGCGAGGCTGGGCGCGTCAATGGTGCGTTTGTAACGAAAAGGGGCAAGGTCCCTTTAAGACGAACGTGGGAATTGTCTCCATCTGGTGGCCAAGGCCAGTAGCCCCGAGACCCACACCTAAAGTGGGTGAAGGTGCTATGGGTTAAAAGGCTGAGGGCCGGGGTTACTTAAGCTAGGGCAGCCAGATGAAGGACGCGAGGCCAACTTGTCGCGTTGCGTACTGTTCCTGAGCATTTTCATTGACTGGACATTCATGGTTTTTGGACTTTTGGACTTGCTCCTTAGTTTTTGATTCTGGATTGCCCCTTCATCTTTGGTTGCCTGCCTGTTTGTTTTTGACCTGCACTGGTCCTGCAACTCCCTTTCTGACAGTGTTGCTAAGGCACTAAAATGACATTGCACTTTTGATGAACAAAACCACGTCTAATGTCACTGGCCTGTTATTATTAGATATTTAAAGAGCACATTATAGAAACATGTGAGTGCACGACGCTCGTTACTGCCAAAGGTACATGCTCAAGACTCTGCTCCCGTGAATGATATTCACATTATAGTAGCAACCCACCAAAGCTCATGCACCCCTGCCTTTTAAAGGTGAGGCGACATACTATTTGTCACAAAACAAAGCAGAGGCTCAAGTGCAACAACAAACGAGTCAAAAAAAACAGGCAAAAGGTCAAAATCCAATAAATAGTTCAATACACAAGACAAACGCTCAATAAGTCCACCAAGGCAAGACAATACTTCACAAGGACTTAGTCAGTGAGTTCCATATTTATAATCAATATTCAGGTGAAGCTGGTCTGTTGCTTGCGGGTCGTTTCTGACCCCTGGACTAGATTTGTGTGCTCAACCTCCAGATTCTGATTCCGGGGCCTGACACTATTCTACATTTTTGCACCTGGTGTAGGTGTGAAGTCTGTTTTCTTTCCACCATCAAAATAGTAAAATAGATTGGGACACGTCTATAAATGTTACTTGCCCATTGCACTCCAAGCCTTGCCTTAGATCATCAATATGGAGCCTGACAATATGGAGTCAGAGTTGAGGTACAAATGTTTAGGTGTGAATATACATCCATCACCTGCCACCATCGTGATGTACACCACTAAAGCTTATCAGGGTCAACACAAAAAGCTGTACATTACAGAACATGTTTAGTCTGACAAATACGGTGCTACATTCAATAAATGTGGTGTCTGAGCTGTCCTTGGTTTGCAAAGCAGGTGTCATTGTTAGCACAATAGCTAACACGTTGACATTTTATCAGATTTCGAAGGAATGTGGTCTATAATAAACTAACATTTCAGTCTGATAAACTGCAACTTCAGGCACATTACCTTGTGCACTTCATTCCCTCCATCAGAGCAAAGAATTTCCAGTAAAGAACGTCTCATTATTTGAACACCGGTGCCAATTGCAGAATAACGGCAGTGTAGTAATTGCTGTACATAGCAGCAGAAAGTCAGGCAAGCAAAGACAGACACGTACATTAGCAAATTCAATGTTTTACACTGTTATTTAGGTGGTCCTGGTTTAGTTATATCTTTACGTTTTTATTGGGGGGGGGGGTGAAGCTTGGCTCTGGTCCCCACCACGTGTACTAATTCTTGTATACAACAATGAAATTTAACTGAAGAATAAAGTACAGCAACAACACAGTGAACCTCATCTGACTTGCACCCCAGAGACTCTTGAGACTTACCTCAGACTCAGATTCAGCCAAAGATTCAAGGCTCCACTTGGGCTTGTACTCCAGAGACTCAAGATCTGACTTCACTAAGATCACTCAAGCCTCAGCTTGGCTTGGCACCTCGGAGACAGTAACACTTTTTTTCTGAACTTCTGAACATTTCTATTGGTCCGTTCCTCATGAAGTGTTTACAGCGTGTAAAAGGCAGCCGATGTTTTCCAATGTTGTAAGGAAGAAACGCAAAAAAGGAAGAATAAAATGGAATTATGAGGTTTTGATCTGATATTTAGGCTATCGAAATATAAATCTCCTATCTTATATAAAAGGCTTCATTTTGCCCAACTCTAATCTCAGTTTGCCTTGGGGTCTCTCGTTCTCTCTCTCTAATTTCCATATTCATGAAGACGGCTCGTGTATTTTTCATGAATGAATGGAGATTATTTGCTTCCTAAATGAATTAATCGATTCAATCATTTAATTCCCTTTAATTTGTGCCGCCTGCAATGGCCCGAAAGTTCTGATGACTGAGAGATAGAGAGAGACGATGATTATAGTAATGATGTTGATAAAGAGGCTGCTTGTTTTTTTTCTGGACATAGAGCAGGGCCATAATTCATATGCAGCTGAGATATTGCTACACTATGACACCGATATGAAAATGCATTCGTCCTCCTTTTCTGAGCATGTGTGATTGCAATGCCAAAACACACAAACACACACACACAAACAGGTTGGTTTTACTATCTTTGTGAGTATCCATTGACATCTGTAATATTGTATTTCAGTAACAGTACACTGACACGCAAACCCAATACTGGCATTAACCTCAGCATACAAAGACAATCAGTTAGTTTTTCCATAGTTTCATCTATAATTTTTACTAAAAAGTTGAATTTGTGGGGAAAACAGCTTGGTTCCTAAGCAAAATGTCCTCGTTTTGACAGATTTTCTTGTATTACGATCATTTTCAGGACATTTGGTCCTTACAAAGAGTTAAATACATGCATAAACATGCACACACTCTGCTCTGGCTCTTTTTCTTTAGGGTCAGATTGTAATTATGATTATTAAAGTTATTTACCAGTCTGTCTACTTGTGTCTCTAAATTACCATATAAATGCACATGATGTTATTTAGTATAACAGCGCTGGCCTGCAGGGTCTCACCGTAATAGCAGCTGCAAAGCAAACAGAAAATGATCGGAGGACTGCATTAAGGAAGAACAGAACTACATTAAGTAAAAAGCTGCAGCGTCATTAAGTCGCTTCAGGGGAAGCAAAGTATATGAGGAACTACAAATCACGCACATGCAAAAAAATAAGAAACTGAAGATTAGGAGAACACTCAATGTGTACACACATTAGTCTTTATCCTCAGAAGCTCCGCCCAAGGAGTTACAAGGACCATCGATGACGCTGGTGTGTCAGCTTGGAAATTGTCAGTACATGATACAATGCTGTTATACTTTGTTTTTTAGATTTTTGCCCTGTTTTTATTTTCCAATTTAGTCAATGTCAGTTCCACAAGCTCCACAAGTCCCTATCAAGTCATCTAGCACGTGCTACACACCATCTTTATGGCTATGCAATGTCACCAAGCAGCTTAAGACACATGGAGGAAAACAATAACCTCCAATTTCTTTTACATGAGATAACAGATGCCCGGGTTGGATGGCACTGTACTAAGTGAAAGAGAGGGAGGAGGAAGGAACATCCCACCCACCCAGAGACAGCAAGGTCACTTATGCTCTTTTGGACGCCCAGCCACAGATGGCTGTAGCATTGCTGACAGAAGAGCTAGTGTTTAGATGGTTTCAGCACCCGTGACTACGTTTATTCATTGTTTGTAAGTTATTCGCAGGCTCTGCTTATTACACTACAGTCATTTCTGCACTAAAATGGTAATTTATATATTTACTACTGGTTTATCAGGGTGGTGTAATGGTTAGGCAGGTGCCTTTGTGATCTGAAGATTGCTGGTTCAAATCCCAGACCATTGCCACCACCACTGAGGTACTGTCCCTAAGCACTGCTCCCTGTGGGCACTGTTGATAGCTGCCCATTGCTCCTACACAGAAGCACTGTGTGCTGTACACACTCACTTTATTGCCATATACAGATAACAAGGGAACATCGGAGCCTCCTGAAATTGCATAGTAAAATAAATACTAAAAATTAATAAAGTAATGAAAGTAGAATAAAATAGTAAAAAAAGACACAAAGTCAAGGAGGATGCTGAGCGATGGCAGCCGTCCTTATCAGTGCCATCGTGACAAGAATTTGTTGTGCATTGTTTGCCAGTTTGCTCGACTGTCTGCATGCGTATAAGCTGTTTTGGCTGTCACACAACAAATCTCTGACATCTTATAACTGGTGGGTTTATCACATATATTGTCTTGTTTGTAGAAGAAAGGAAGTAATCGCAAGCTTTAGTGAAGACAAGGTTTATTCAATTCAAAAAGCAAATGCTAGGTACATTGGCAGTGGTGAACTAGTGGTCAGGGACTGGCCATTGTAAACTGAAGGTCACAGGTTCAAGTCCTGGCCCTAAGGTGGCCTTGAGCAGAGGTACCGTCCCACTACACTCCTCCCTGGGCACTTCTCATAGCTGCCCGCTGCTCCACGTGTGCATGTGTGATGGGTTAAATGCAGAGGTCACATAATCACACACTTAATGAACCTGCAGGAACAAAACAACAACTCACATACATGGGCAAACAGCATAAAAACAGACAGAGATTCCAACAGGGACACGGCAGTCACAAATGACAGAGACCAGACAAAGCACGAAGGGAAAACACAGGGAGATCCTTAATACTTAATACTCTAAGCAAGATGACTGAAACCTAGGCGGGGCGGAGCACACAGACCAGACACAGGTGGCAGGACTGACGGTCAGGACAGGACAGGGCTAAAGAGCACATGGACTAGCAAACACAAACATGATCACATGACAAAAAGAACATGAACCAAGACTCGAAACTGAACAGGGAAATATGCAAAGGATCCAACAAGGGCTTGTCATTGTGAACACACTCAAGCACCACAACGAAATGTGACCTCTGCATTTAACCCATCACACATGCACACATGGAGCGTCTTTGCTAGAACTTCCATGGGCAGAACTCTCTTGCTGTTTATGGACGTTCACTCACTTTGAGTTCACTTGAACATCTGAAGACGCCATATATTGTAAACTAAGGTGTCATATTTTGTTTGCTGCCCAGTTGGTGATGTTTAATTTAGGGTGTTAGCCAATGACAAGTGGAGGACACTGGCTCATGTCAAAGTTTCTAGAACAAAATGCCAGATGCTTTGTAGGGGATGTAATGTAACACCCCTCCCTACTTATGTCACATCATTAAACAAAGGGGCTATACATCAAGTTTTTTAGAGTCTGTGACCAAGCGCTGGCTCATCCAAAGTGCACAGCCCCACCAGAAAACTACTCAAGGAAAAGTTTTAAAGTATCAGATTTAAAAAATTAAAGTACAGATTCTCCCAAATCACACTTAACTACAGTAGTGAAGTATTACTTCTTCCTTCCTTTACAACACTGGTTGTGTTGTATTATTAGCTGCGACAGTTCACAATATATATAAACAATAAAAATATGCCAAAATAAAGATGTGCAAGTGCAGCGTGTTCCTTTTCTATATTTCTCACAACCGCAGCTGTCGAAACATGGAAGTCGCTGTGTTTGGCTTCACAGTAGATCGACATGCTGTCCTGATTTTTGCCTTTTTTCCACCCGATTTAGCACTTTAGCACTACATTACCCATAATGCGTTGCTCTTAAGACATCTCATGCTACCTTGTATAGCAAATGGGTAACCGCGGTTGCTTAAATTGCAATGCATTGTTGGTAATGTAGTTGCGTAGTGAAAAAGTAGTGGGAATAAGGGCAGAAATTATGTGGAAAAAAGAAATTGAGAAGCCGTCGTGCTGCCGATTGGCTGTGAGCACGGAGAAATACATATGCAAACATATTTCTTATACACAAATCACCACAAACTTGGATCTGTGACCAAAATTACCAGAATTCGGTAGAAAATAACATAAACAGCCCTGTGCAATGGAGAAATATGACCCAAGGCTGCAGATGAATACTTTATACTGGAGATAATGAGTGTAATTATGCGTTGGTACTCTCCCAAATGTGCGACACCTCTAATCCTCCCCAAGTAATACAGTCAATAATCAGTAAATAATAAACTGGGCCACACTCGCTCAGACAGCAAAACAAAAATTTCTTACAATTAGGAAAGACCATTTAGGCATTTTAGCTGCTCTTTTAGACGATGGCTGTGAGAGAGGGAGAGAGAGAATCACTCTCATTACAGATTAATTAACTGATTAATCAGGAACTCGGGCCGTTCCCCAGCCAGGGCCCGATCCTATTTTCCTATTTATTATCTTATTATTATGCTTTTATTACCGCACACATCCATCTTCTGATGGCCTCACCATCCCTCAGTGAGACTTAATGGACGCAAGCAGGCATCAGGGAATGGTCGCCCCGGCTTCTGATTTGCGACCGCTCACCGCTCAGGGTCACACTCCTGCCTTTTAAAAAGAAGTCTGAAATATTAAAGAGCCGTTTAAGAGTCGTCATGTGTCCCATGCCAAACATTTTAATATTTTCTGTTGTTTGCATCTCCAGCTTCCTGTAAGTGCACATTAAAAGCTTCAGAAAGTTCCTGTGGTTTTCCCCTCACTTTTTAATGCGCTTTGTCCCACTGGGCAGTTCATAATGCTTTTTATTCTTGGCCGATGCTGCGCTGGAAATATTTATGAACCTTTCGAGTTTTATTAGAGGGAAGAGGCCATGTAGTGGGCCAACTGCAATAAAGTAGCAGCTTCTCAGATAAAGGACGATTTTGTGATTGTGATGCAAAGCTCTGCTGATAAAAACAAAAAAGCTTATTTGGTTCCATTCTATGGCAGAACTACTTCTGGTTCTCTGTAGAACTTTGCAGTGGATGGTGGTCTGAAGGTCCAGATTTCGTAAATAAGATGCGGGGATGTGATTTTCACCCAAATTTCTCCCTTAAGTTAGTCAAGTTCTACCTGCTAACTAAGCTTCCCCTATTACATGGGGCAGTGGTGATGTAAAAGTTAGGAAGTTGCCCTGTGACCTGAAGGTCGCTGGTTTAAATCCCAAGCTGCTACAAGTACCACTAAGGTAGCCATGGGCAAAGTACCGCCCCCAAGCACTGCTCCCTGGGTGCTGCCCATGTCGGCTGCCCACTGCTCCTACATGGATGGCTTAAATGCAGAGGTCACGTTTCGTTGTGGTGCACTGTGGTTTGTTCATAAATGTTCATTCACTCACTTTAAATTGGTAGGCTGAGGGCTAGCATGTGCTCCCTGTGAGAGAAAATTGCAAACTGCTGCTGAATCAGCTTGCTCGGAGGAGAACATTAACTGGCAGCTCTGCTACATCAGGTTACAGATGTCTGTATTTGCTAGCACCATGCTGAGTGATGGAAGGGGAAGGAGGGCCAGCCTACCCAATTAGTCCTACCCAAAGGTCAATTATTCTCCCTTGGTCTGCTAGCCACTCCAAGGATGGAGTAGGCACTATGTTTGCACCACTTGGAGACTTTTAGTTTGAATTGAACTTCATGCACAGTTTGTATTCCAGCTGCAGTGGCAGGATCCTCAATTTCTCATTACAGCCAGGCCAATCCTATCATAGTGTGCAGCAAGTGAAAGTGCGTATTTGTTACTGCGAACACACCCCATCACACAATGTGACATCTGTATGTAACCCATCCACACATGGAGCAGCAGACGGGTTTCAACAGTGCCCGGAGAGCAGTGTAGCAGGATGGTACCTTAGGGATTTGATCCTGATCACGAGGGTAAGACCAAGAAAAAGACAATAACATTTTTTTTATTTTAGATTCAATTAAGGCAATAAAAACAATAATGCTTTAATATTTTTTTTTATTTAAACCCCTATGTTGTTTTAAAGACAGGCCTCTATCAAACAGTGGAGCTTTTTATTCACTGTAAAACTCTGAATATTGAAAATTCTTGAATTCTCTTAAAATGTCATAAAAATATTTACACTTATGTTAATGCAACAGAACCACCTGCAACTTGCATGCCCTTGTTTAGCGTCTGGTGAAGAGACTCACTAAAAAAGGTGATTACACAGTGAAATCCAGTGGATTTTTTTTTAACCATAACTGACCTAAACCAAGTGATAGAGATGGAACAGTCAGGTTGAGTTGAGTTCAGTGCATGTTTCAGTTAGATATAGGGACCCAAAGTGCAGGAATGATTTATTTAATACACGCCAGACATTTCTCATAGCTGCCCGCTGCTCCACACGTGCACGTGTTATGGGTTAAATGCAGAGGTCACATTCCGTTGTGGTGCACTTTGTGCGTGATTGAGTGTGTTCACAATAACACATTTTCACATATGGTCAATAAGTCAGTTCAGTTTTAATGGTCATATGTCTGTGAACACAGGGTCAACGGTACAATGGGATGTGTTGGATGAGAGAAACCAGTCAAGTCAGCATAACTGGAATAAGCATAGAAAATATAGAGTGTAAGATAAAAAAAATGTTTAAATAAAAAGAGGAAAAAAAACCAGATAACTGAAATAATGAGTGTGTGTAGTGTGTGTCTTACACAGTTCGTATGCAGTAGCACTGTTACAGGAGCAGCAGTCATGATTGATAATGGATTATACAGTAAACACAATGCAAAATAACAGCAAGAAATATAAATATTTATTTATTTAACACTGTCATAATTGATTTTACATTTCATTTATGCAGGCTTTCTTTCTTACTGTGCCTTTGATTCTGATTAAATTTGTTATTTTTCATTTTTTAAATTTACACTTGATTGTTCAGCCACATATATTCACATTGTAGTCATGAGGCCTGTTTTGGCACAGCCAATCAGAACAAAGGTTGGGTCTACATTTAATCAGAATCAAAGGCACTGTAAGAAAAAAAAAGCCTGAATAAATGAAATGTAAAATCAATTATGACAGTTTTAGAGCAAAAAATCACAAAAATGTCATACATCAGGGGAAAAGAGGTTTCCAGCCTCAAATCCCTTTGCCGTTTATGCACCCATGACTCCTTCTTTGGCCTGTCCTTCTTTCTATACCTTTAGGCTCAACTTGTCTTATCTTATGTGTTCTAATGCCTTGAAGCACCAAATGTCAAAGTGATAAGCAAAGAAAATCAAAGGAACAAGTGAAGAAAAAAGGTGCAGAGCAGAGCAGACATTACTGGCCATGTTCCTCTTCCCCTCCCTCTGGGTATAAGCAGCACAGTTAGCAGATCGATAGCAGATTGCGGCAGTGTTTCAGAGCTTTCTCTTAGCCTGTGCCTACTGAACCTACTAAAGAACTATTGAAAAAATATTTTTATAGAATATACAAATACACCAGTCAGCCATAACATTAAAACCACCTGCCTTATAGTGTGTAGGTCCTGCTCGTGTTGCTGAAACATCTCTGATTGTGGTGCACCATGTCTTCTGACACCTTTCTGTCACTGCCAGCACTTAACATTTTCTGCCACAGCAGCTCTTCTTTGTTATTGAACCAGATGGGCTAGCCACCACTCCCCACGTGCATCAGTGAGCCATGGGCACCCAGAACCTTGTCACCAGTTCACCAGTTGTCCTTCTTTGGATCACTGCATACCAGGAACACCCCACAAGAAATGTGAATCGGGAGATGCTCTGGCTCAGTCGTCTAGTCATCACAGTTTGGCCCTTGTCAGAGTCACTCATCCCCATGCTTGCTCATTTTTCTACTTCTAACTCATCAAATTCAATAGCTGACTGTTTATTTGCTGACTAATATATACTACAGCTTCCCAGTTGGCATGGTCTAGAGATAAGCTTCCACCAGGACAACTATTGGCTACAATAGCTTTCTAGCTCCAAACTGATACATGGAGGTTCCACCTCGTAAAAGTGAAGTAACTTATTTGTCATTGTGAACACACTCACACACAAAGGTCACCACAACGAAACGTGACCTCTGCATTTAATCCATCACTCGTGCACATGTGGAGCACTGTAGCAGGACGGTACCTTGCTCAAGGCCACCTCAGTGGTACCCGGGTCAGGACTTAAACCTGCCACCCTCTGCTGACAAGGGCAAGGTCCTAACCACTAGGCCACCACTGGCCAACTTACAGTACTGCCTGCTTTTGGTACCACGCAGCACAGCACACTTTCAGAGTTCTTGTGGGGTCTATGCCTCGAGAAGCCACAACGTTAGGCATACATATATGTATTACATATGGGACATATTATTATGACTATACTGTATGTACTTTCTAACCAAAAGTGACATTTATATGATATTACAATTTGACATTTGACAGATATGTTACTGAATAATTTTTTTCAATAAGCAGATGAACAAACATAATAATTATATGTAATTTTAAGACTTGAGGTGATGTTTTATGTCACATTTACAAAAAAGTATAGTACATTGTAAAGGGTTCACAAACTTTCAAGCACCACTATATATAAATGTGTGTGTGTGTATGTATGTGAGAGAGAGAGGGAGGGAGAGAGAGAGAGAGAGAGTGAGAGTGAGGATGGAGTCTTTCTAAGAAATGCTTGTCACGTCTGGCTGTGAGGTGGCCTTATGTTGCAGTGTCCCTGATGGAACTAAAATTACTCTGCAGTATTACGCTCCTTAGACCTCCCTACAACCTGGCCCCACAATCCCTCCAAATCATTCTCTCCGAGGCAATAGAATTTCACCTTCTCACTCGCCCTGTCTACAGGACAGGATGTGTGTCGTGTCATTTATACAAAGCCTGCCCGGGTCTGGAACTATTCATTTGATGCCCAGCAAAGTAAAGCAGAGTGGGAAGCTTTTTTTTTTTCTTGTCTTGTGGTTTTTTGTTGACTTAATACTTAATACTACATAAACATGTGTTGTAGCTTCCTGAAGAAGGAAAATTTGATACAAAAAATTATGACCATTTCATCTTGCCCCAAATGCAGTTGACCAACTAAGACAGAATTGGTGTCTGAGGTTTGAGTGTGTAGTTTTGCCTTGGAGCTAGAAGGCTAATGTAGCCAATAGCTTTCCTAGTGGAAACTTATCTCCAGCCTGTTTATTACTGTGCATCGTAAACTTGACTTTAATGGGGTCATTGAGTAATCTCAACCTCTGTGGTCTATTTGAGGTGGTCGCTGACACTGAATGAGAAATGTTTGTAGCATTGTTAAAAATAGTAGCAGGGGTCATTGCTTCATTAGCCTTCGTGAAGCATGAACGGTCATTACTTCTGTCTAAATAGGTATTTCTATGGAAGCTAAATGTGCATTCTGTGTCCATTTCAAGCTATTCCTTTAATGTCAAAATGCTATGAATAGTAAGTAATTGAAGCCAACCACAGTTCAGAGCACATAACCCAGCCGTGATGTAATACTGGATCTCCAAGGCAGCCTTCCAGAATAAATAGCAGAGTGTGAAGGAAAGTTCAGAATCACTTTGCACTTTTGCTGGTCATAAATCAAACCATCAAATATGAGAAAAAGCATGAAAAAATGAAAAGGGAAAAGTCTGGCTCAAGTAGCAGTGAGACGAGATAACCCTCATAAAGCACATCTTCATTCGAGAGTAATGACACCCTTCTAGTTCCAGAAATCCCAACCCCTGTAGACAAATCTACTACAACATTAAATCCACTGACTGCTAAAATAAACAACTAGGAGGTGATTGCACACTACGAGGCCACCTGTCAAGGGGGTGGGATATATTGGGCAGCAAGTGAACGGTCAGTACTTGAAGCTGATGTGCTGGAAGCAGGAAAAATGGGTGCGTGTATGGATCTGAGCCACTTTGACAAATTATTGTGATGGGTAGAGTCAGAGCATCTCCAAAACAGCAGGTCTTGCGTTGTTCCCAGTTTGCAGTAGTTAGTACCGACCAAAAATGATCCAAAGTTGAACATCCGATGAATCAGTGACAGGCTCATGGGCACCCAGGGCTCATTGATGCATGTGGAAAGTGAAGGGTAGCCCATACCCCCAGTATTAGGCCTAATGAATGGCCTAAATGTATCCGTGTGTAGAATTTTCTATTTCTATCACCTGATGTCTATTTTCCCATAAGCTTGCAAGCTTATTTCAAAGAAAATTTGGATCATAAAATGTGTAATACTGATTTTTTTGTTCATAGTAGCGCTAAAATGTGATTCATGTGTAGTTCGTGTTTTTGTTCGTGTGTTTACTTGTTGAAAACGGTAGTTTGTGAAGCGAACTAGATAAAGATCTACAAATTTTAAGCTTGATCACATTGTTGATGTGTCAAGTATATTCATAAACAGCTCTGAGAAATCACATTATTAATGGAGAAGGGCAGATTAAAGGGCAGAAAGTGTCTAAAGTAGCTGTTTTTGGATCAGCATTTAATGGGTTAATTCGTACAGTTGGTAGCAGTGAACTAGGTATAAAGACGTAAGGAATGAGGTCCTTTTAACCTAACTGCACTTTCATTTACAAACGTTTCTTTTAAAAGCCATGAACTTTAAAATGGTCTTTAGGGACCCAGCAGTGGTTGCACTATGGCATCGCTTCAAATACCCCCTTTTTTGGCACCTTGTAAGCATGTGGTGGGGGGAGGGGCTGTCAGAGGCAGGATCAGAGGCCTAGCGAGAGCTGAACACTGATCATTAATGCAGCAGGCAGTATTAGTCAGCAGATTTGCCTGTCAACACTGTAGGTTCTGCTTAACTCAACTCACCGCAGTTTCACCATACAGCAGCTGTCTTATCAAACTGACAGTCCACCTTATCAGCATAGCTGCTTTACCAGCTCTGTCACACAATATCTTCAATCTTTCACTAACATCAGATGTTAGTTAGTATTAACTGATATTGCAGCTATTTCATATCTGAGTGATGGATTTATTGTTGTTATTGTTTTGCTTTACTGTTTCAATGCAGTTATGCTGCTAATTAGCTCATAACATTTTCATATAACAGTTTCAAGTCTGGATGCTTGACTCTTGCTCATTTGTCAGAGAATGACAAAACAGTGGCAAGGTGGGGACAGAAAAAGGTCAAGGTCAAGTAAACCTTTCATCAGATTCACAATGATAAAGAAACTTCTCTTCTGAATAACTACAAATGCAAATATGATATTGAAATTTAGAATCTACACTCTTAATAGAACACTTTGTTCACACATGTTCATATGACAAACCATTAAGCAGATTGTGAGGCAAAATCTAAAGCCAAGCAGGTATAAAGGAGAGCATGAATCAAAGTACGAAACAGAGCGTGAATCAAAACATAGGACAATGTGAAGCAAAACAGGAAGCAGAAAGTAAGGTAAAATGTTAAGTAGAATGTAAATGAGAAAGTGAAGTAAAATGTAAATGAGAAAGTGAATTAGAATGTGAACAAGAAAGTAAAGCAAAGAGTGAAATAGAATGTGAACAAAAAAGTGAAGCAAGATGATCAGTAGAATGTGAATTAGAACATAAATCAAAATGTTAAGTAGAATGTGAATGGGAAAGTGAAGCAAAATGTGAAGTAGAATGTAAACAATAAAGTGAGGTAGAATGTGAACAAGAAATTGAAGCAAAAATGTGAAATAGAATGTGAACAAGAAAGTGAAGCAAGATGTTCAGTAGAATGTGAATAAGAAAGTAAAGTAAAAGGTAAAGTACAATGAAAAAGGTAAAGTACAATGAAAAAGGGAATTAAAAGGTAGACTGTGAATGAGAAAGTGAATTAAAAGGTAGACTGTGAATGAGAAAGTGAATTAAAAGGTAGACTGTGAATGAGAAAGTGAATTAAAAGGTAGA
>JBBPDA010000030.1:7071505-7095524 GCA_037974385.1 Arnoldichthys spilopterus
ATGGATAGATGGATAGATAGATAGATAGATAGATAGATAGATAGATAGATAGATAGATAGATAGATACTTTATTGATACAGAGGGAAATTATATGGTCACTTTAATATGTTAAAATGCATTAAAGTTGTAGTGTAGAATATTCTATATAATGAGCACTAGATTAAACTTTGTAGCATCTCCAGATACACATTAACTGTGATCAAAATGCAAGTATTGGAACACTTTGTCTTCATCAGTTTGTGTCACTACTACACTCAATATTAAAAAAATAATAATTTTAGTCGCTTGCGAGGATGAAATTAAATTTTTGATCATAGCTATAGAAATGGTTGTTATGCGTTGGCAGCTGCTGGGTTTGAGAAGAAGAACACCTCATAATGATACAAACCTTGTTCTTGTCCAATGTCTGCAGATACCGGTTACTAACAGCTATAGTGCAGACTCGTTGTACAGTGTTCATATTTGCATATCTGCATATATTGGTGTTTTGTCATCTTGTGTTAAGTCTATCAATCTTCTTATAGTAAGTCACATTCAAGTCAGTCATTTCTGTAGTTTGAGTGACTTTCCAATCTCATTCAAGCAGTGCTAAATAAAATCACCTAGGAAATCCAACACTGGGTCTGCATGAAATTGCTAACCCCATTGGCTGAACTTGGGTATTTTGTATACAGTAGTATTTGCTACAGTACATTCATATCAAATGCTTTGGAGTGGAAGTTGAGGTCAAAGCTTAACACATTATAAAAGAACAATATGCCCGTACAGGTGGACAGTATGACTCTATTATGCCATAATATATACAGTAGACAGTGGGCATCATTAGTACTACTAGAACCAGTGCCAATTACAAAAATGTTGTCATGTCTTAAACAGTTTCTCTCCCAAGGCATGCCACTCCTCCCACAAGCATATTACCCAAATGTTTACATTAAACTATTATTTAAGACTTAAATATAATAATAATGCACTTATCATGCTGCAGATTGTGAATGGACACTATGGATGAGCTGCATTATGAGTAAGAAAGAGATAAGTAGACATCAGGGCTGTTTGTGTAGTGTTGATGAATGAACTGCTGAGGTAATAAAACGGATGTTCCTGAGTAATGGGTGTACAGTTTTGTCATTATCTACATTTAGAGGAAGAGCTATTCATCATGGACCTCAGTGTGATTGCCCCATCTACCCCTGCAGTTACACCACTGTCTAGAACACTAAAGAAAAGCATGGATCATAAAAAAGCTTTTGAAGGATTAACCACCTAAGCCGTAGAGTCATGGGTATGTGTGTGGATTATCCCATTATCTTATCTTACTGCATTTAAAAAAGCAACAAACAATGATATTTTTATCCTTTGAATTTAGATTGAATTTTTAAAAAGTCTGTGTGCTCACATCCTTTTCAACATGTGGCACTGCTGTTTTGCATTTAGTTTGGTCTGTGATGTTTGCAAACCTTACAACCTTACCCTACTGAATGTTTTCAGAATGTCAAGAATTGCAATGCTGGATTATTTACATATTGTCCACACTTACAGTACTGTGCAAAAGTCTTAGGCACCTATGCAAATACATTAAATCCATTTCTTTGGTCAGCAAGTTTCTCTTTGCTGTAAAAACAAAGTTCAAATTAGAATTAATGAAAACAAACAACACAATATTGAAAACAATAAGGATTAGCTGTTGTGTGTATACAGTAGATGAGGTAGTGTGAGCTGGATAGAAGACTGGTTTGGCTCCAGATTTCTCCTCCATGCCTCCAACCATTGCAAGGATGTGTGTGAAACTCCATCAGCACCTGATTTCATCTAATGAAGAATTGAATTGAGCCCAAACCAGTGATTTGATAAGAACTACAAATAATATTGGGTTCTCAGAGGAGAGCTCTGGAAAAGCTCTGAAAACATCACTGTTTACTGTATTAATGTTTTTTCCATTTTTTAGAAAGAAAACACTGCCCAGATACAGCTTTAAAAATCATTGTCTCAAGTGCTTAAGACTTTTCCACCATACTGTATATGTTCTGCCAGTACATCTTCTACCAGTAGGCTGGAAGTTTTACAGGGTGTTTAGATGAATTCAGGTACTGTAGGACAGCATAGTTTAAGAACAAAGAATTGCTAGAAGGCAACAGTCAGATCAGATGTATTATCTGAAAGGAACATTCAGTTCACACATACAATCCTGTCTCAATTACAGTGAACGACAGATGCACTGACATCAGTGAATCGACGAGTGACTACATATTTACATAAGAAAACATAGCAGTGGATGTATACACCTGTTAAAACATGTTACAGAGTTCTTTTCGGTCAAGAAGACAAAGCTAGGTACTATTGGAACAGTCATTGGCACAGTGGAAGGCTACCTGTTTGGTAGTGTTGAGCAATCAGATTTTTCAGTCATGCATTACTAAGCCCCTGTTTACACTTGGCATTAACATCTGATCACCAAGATCATTGTCCAGTACAGACACGGCTCATTTTTAGGCCGTCCAGGGGTCTCTAGTGTGAGTCAAGGGGTATTTGAACCAAAAGTATCCTGTATTTCACACCCTGCAGGCTACTATCATTGGCAGCAGACTGAGGCGTTGGAAGTGAAAGGGCCGGCACATAAAGCTTTGTGCAACTCAGTCATTACATGTTGTACAGCTACAGCTAGTCAAGCAGTGAAGCAGGGTGGTCAACAGTCTTTGTGTACATGTGCGTGTGTGTGTGTGTGTGTGTGTGTGTGTGTGTGTGTGTGTGTGTGTGCATGCGTGCGTGTGTGTGTGTGTGCACCAGTCTGGTTGCCATGACAACAAATCCACTGTCATATTGCTATTTGTTTACTGCCATCAAGAGTGATGCGGTTAAAAAAATGGATGGACAAGAATGACATCATGATAACTTAAACACAACAGACATTGAAATAAAGCCATGGTTACATAAGAAAGCAGTCATCAAAAATAATTTACATCATTTGGATAAACTGTACTATCTACACAGGCAGGTTAAAAAGAAGTAGCCATGGTGTGATAGATCAATGGCCATATATGCATATTTGTGTAAAGCAGGTTTCTCCAAGTCTATCAGCAGGTATAAGGGACTAAACATCCACTTAATTCTCTGTGTATAGTTCTCTCCAGGACCGCGGGGCCATACTGAGCTTGTCTGGCCTTATCTTCCATAGGCAGAGCTCAGTCAGCCAAGCCCATGGCAAGACATTGCCGTCCTGGGCGTGCTGGAGGCTAGTCCCAGTGTCTATGCTGCCAGGTTTGCCCTGCCTGGGGGGGCTATTTCTGTCGATTTCGAGTTGTAAGAAGGCCTTTAGGTCCTGACCCAGCTGACAGGCACCCAGAAAGCCTCCCTCTCCAGTCGCTCAAGAACACCCCGCAGTTCAGTACAGGCACTGGCAGAATCTTCCTTTATCAGGATCCGGTCCACCAGGTGGCCATACTGCTGCTCGATCTGTTGGGCTGACTGACGCATCTCCTGCAGATCTTCCTCCTGAGAAACAGAGACAGAGGGGGGTGTTAAAAAGGTAATGAGGGAGGAGAATGGTCAAATGTAGGCATTTCATATTGCATGGCTCTGAAGGTGGTGATTCCACTGCATCAGTTTATCATTTTTTCCCCTTTCTTCTTCTTTTTTTCTCTTTTTTCCCCCCTTTTTTAAACACAGAGAAGAAAAGAAACTGCATCAGTTTAGGTATAGTAGAATAAATTATGATAATCTATATGTTTATGCAAACAGTGCAAAATAGCTTGATGTGTCTACTGTCTAAGGAATCACATGAAATATTCAAACCGAAATGAAATAAATCAAGTTATGGTGAAACCTGAGATGGACTTAAAGAGTCAAAACCAAAACGGCTTAAAACAACTAAGGCTCAGACTTACTGTAACTCTCCCATGCTCTCCCCCTGCTGGAGAGGTGGCAGCACTGCGGCGTCTGCGACTCTCAGGGATTCGTGGCTTTACAAAGATGACATAAGGCTTGAACTCAGCGGTCCGCAGGGTGTGCAGAGCCTGGTGAAGGAAGAAGAGATCATCAGGACAAGCCACTTAGCTCCAGCTGCATGAGTTTCTCTGAGGGTGACAGCTGGAGAAAAAAAAACCTTTCTTAGAACATGAGGATGAAACACTGAGAGGAACCAAGACTTAGAAGGTAAAAGTCCCAGAGAGTCTAAAGAAGAAACACTAAGAGGATGTTAAAAAGGAGAAGAGCTTTTATTGGCTGAAAGATAAACAAAGTAGCTCTTTAGGTTACTTTATTTTCTTATAAATTAGCTGTGTATACACAATTAGATAAGACAATGTTACTCCATGGACATGGCATAGCATAAATCCCAAAATCTGACAAGTCATGTTAAATGTTGCAGTTGCCTCAAAAACCAAAATACATGTTTTGAGATTTTTCTGAATTTTGGGCTTTTATCAATATAGATATACTGGCAAGCTGTATGACTCTTTTTACCGAAGGGCAGAACTTTATATAGACATGTTAAGCTTTAAGTGACCTTGGGATTGTGAAAGGCACTAAATAAATACAACTTATTATTATTATTATTATTATAAAGTAAACTTCACCATTTGACCTTGTAGTCCTGTCCCTATTCAAAAACAGAGAACCTTGAAGTTGTATGGGGGAAATACTGCCCAGCTGCAGTGCCACGATGGCCACCAAATATACAACAACTTCTTAGCAACCAAAAAGTTCCCTTTGAGCATGAGAACCAGGACATGAAAGTAAAATGTGTCCTGCTCTGGTATGCCCAGAATAGAACAGTTATTATCACAGGTGCTATTTGGAAGATGGATGAAGAAGGAGGTACTTGGATCCAAGAGAGAAACAATCTACAGCATATGACAATAATCCACATTAAAGAAAGACCTGCTGTACTACAGTACCTAGTGATTGTGCTGTTAGACATGAGATTTAAAACATCTAGAAAAGATCAAGTGTATTAAGCTGTGCATTCACTGCTCAAAAACCTCGTAACTCCATTTGAACTTAATTTTAGTAAGGTGTTAATAATATTATAATGTGTGTAAATATTTGACTGTGTATAAAGACACAACGTCAACTTCAACAACTACTGAACTGTGTTAAGTTGTTATAAAAACACCGGTTTTATTATTTTCTGAAAAGTAACAGTGTGGGACTTGAGGTTTGCGCACAACGGTGAGGGTATGCAGGGCAAAAATGTCATTTTTAAGGGTAATCATGGTGGTTCATAGGTGCTGGGGACTTTTTGTAGTGAAACCTCTCTCCATGTTCACTCTGAAGTGTGCTGCTTGTCTGGTGCTTTTTGTACTCTAGCAATTCTATATTTAGTCACCAGGTTTGGAGTATCCTGTCTTTCACTGCTGTCAAATCTGCTGTTTAACACCACACAACACAAATCAAACACTAGGGGGCAGCAAACATTACATAAACTCAAACGATTATTCTTGAATTTGAAGTTTCCTTGCGAGAACTGAAGTCTGCTCTAATTTTGCAAACTTAAAGGATGCATGTGGGGAAAAACTGATTAGCCTGTTGTGCAGCCACCAGAAGAAAGAAAGAAGCATTTTCAACAACAAGCCTCATGTCAAGTTGCTAGATGTTATTTGTTATTACTGACTTGGTTCTCATGTTTCTCTTTAGTTTCAGTTAGAAACAAGGCAGGAGATCTTGTATTCTGCTGAGCCTCAAACAGCCATCATACCTCAGGCTGCACGTCCACCAGGCACATCTTGTTCTTGGCTTGAACAGAGCGGATTGCCTCTATGCTGGTGCCATACTGGTTCTCCTTATATTCTCCATACTCCACAAACCTGCACAGCAGGAAGGAGAACATAGAAGAAGACAAATTATGTAAGAAAAAATAATAGAATAATTTACTTGTTTTATTGACACCCTGTTCTAGAATATTCTTTTCCTTCTCCCCCTATTCTAGTATGCTCCCCTATTGATCTCCTCCATTTACACTGTTTTAGAATGTTCTCTCTATTGTTTTCCTCCATCCACACATTCTAGAATAGTGGGCTTATTCCCACCTTTCTGAATACTCTAGAATTCACATAGTTTGAAAATGTTCTTATACTCCCTTTTACTGTTCTAGACTGCTCTCCACATTCACATTGTCCAAGACTGTTCTGGAATGTTCCCCCCAGTTACACTGTTATGGAATGTTCCTCCCAGTCACACTGTTCCAAAATGTTCTCTGCATTCGCACTATTATAGAACATACTCCCTGTCTTCTGCTATTCACAGTGTCAATGTCCGTGTCCTCCTCATTTATATCTTTTCTAGACTGTTCTCTCCTACCTCCTTATTTTAGAATGGTCTATCCATTCAAATTGTTCTAGACTGTTCTCACTAATGCATCCTGTACTAAAATGCCCCCCGTTCACACAGTTTTCACTTTGTTCCAGATTATTGTCCACATTTGCATTTTATTACAATGTTCACACTGTTCCGCAATGTTCTGCCCGTTCACACTATCCTCTATCCTCACAGTGTTGTAAAAAATGCTCTGCTCTTACTCACCCTGTTCATTTGGCATGTCAGTTTGTGTTCTAAGATAGTACAGAACTGTCAGCATCAGAACACTGGGGTTTGTTGGGAAATATTGAGTCATGGCCTTGAGGACAGATACACTACATATGCAACAGCATCATTGATAAAGCACAGTGACTTTATCATTCTCACTGTCTTTACTACCACAGCAGTTGATTACCACCCCTTCTGACTGAAGTGACTGTTGATTTGGGCACTACATTTAAAGGTGAATAGTCTAGAGATCCAAAATTAAATGTCATATCATGAGTATGGGCCAAATGACTGTGCCTGAGAAATGGCTCAGTGGACTAATTTTCTACAAATCAGTGCTCAGGGGGAGCCTGTGTTTCATGCTTCTTCTGCTTCAGCTGGTTGATGTGTGCTTTTCTTCTGGAAAATCAATGCCAAATCATCAGAGCAATACTGACTTGTGCCTTTAGCACTTAAAAGTACACAGCTGTGCTCTCTCACTCACTTATTGTTCTGGGCGTCAGCATCAAAGGCCTGCTTGGTGACAAAGTGGTACTCCACACCCTCCTTCTCATGGCTTTTCTTAGGCCGTGTGGTGTCTTTAAAAAGGTTAAAAAAAAAAAGACAGATTGATCCATAAGTTTCTCGGCAGATTAGTTTTTATCACTAGAAACAATATATCAAATTATTGCTATGATCCAGTCTGTGTTCTTGTGCAATGTTGAGTAAAAGGGAGCCTTTTAAGCCTTTGGAGAAGACCAAAAGTGGGAACTGGTTAGTATCTAAAGAGTATTTTAGATACTGGTACTCCAAATTCTTTACTGAAAGTCATAGTCTAACTGGGTTTGAGTCATTACTTAAAGAGTCTGTGTGAAATTGCTACAGAGAAGGTTAAAAATGTTTAGTGAAAGTGATTATATGTCAGTGTGAATACACTCAAGCTCCACAACAAAATGTGATGTCTGCATTTAACCCATCACATGAGCACACGTGGAGCAGCGGGCGGCTATCAACAGTGCCTGGGGAGCAGTTTAGTGCTCAGGGTTACCTCAGTGGTGCTTGGGCCAGGACTTGAACCTGCGACTTTCAGTTCACTAGGGCAAGGTCCTAACCAGGAGGCCTCCACTGCCCAATGTATCTAAACTGCATCTGTACTAACATGGTTCACATGGACCACAAACATAGCTTAGCATTACCATAGTACTGTAATAGCAGAAATGAGAATATAGATGTTTTTTCCTCATTTTTTGATTGAATTTATATATTTATGGTTCAAACTGACATATTAACTTAAAAAAAAAATTAAACAGATTCAACTTTATTGTCATTGTGCAGAGTATATGTACAAAGCCAATGAAATGCAGTATTTACATATTATAAGATATGTACTATGTATTAAATATGTTATAAATAAGAGTGAAATGGGCGGAGTTATGTACAGTATAGACAAATATACAGATATAAAGACTGGTGAACATGACTGTGGCATTGCCATATGTAAATGACTATAAATTACAGTAACTGTTTGTCATGTATGATGTAAAGGGACTTACGAGGCACAGCCACGGCATAGCGATGGGGATTTTCTGCTATTACTTTCTGCTTCAGCTCATTAATGCGTGCACCAAGAGAACCTGCAGACATAAACCATCAAACATTTCAGGGTAACCCCAACGTCAATCAGTGCAATAAATATGAGCAAAACTTCATCAGTGCACAGGGGCTTAAATGTAAATTCACAACCCCACTTTTGCAACAACCCACACTGCAGCCTAACAGTTGTAGGATGTTGTGTTATTCAGTACCACTAGGGGTCAGTATCATCACTTGAAACGTACATTTATGTAAAAAATAAATGGGCCATATTTTTTATCAGGTACAATAATCAATATTTTTTTTTTCTGGAAATGTTGATCTCAATTAACAAGTACTTAGGATAATTTACATTGCTTATGTGATCATACATGACATGTCTAAAACATGTTTACAATTAAATTCTAGACATGAATTATGCAATCGTGTGAAAATATTATGCTCTTCAGTTTTTTAGTTAATCTCATGTCCACCTGTGGTGTTTTATGTGACCATATGATAACATTCAAAAATCGATATCAACATGTTTTACATGAAAAAGTGTAAAAATGAAAAAAGTAACATTAGTTTTAAGTGAAAGCGACTTTTTGTCATTGTGAACACACTCGAGCACCACAAAGAAATGTGACCTCTGCATTTAACCCATCACACGTGCACACGTGGAGCAGCAGGCAGCGATCAACAGCATACGGGGAGCAGTGTAGTGGGACGGTACCTTGCTCAAGGGTACCTCGGTAAAGCCTGGGCCGGGACTCGAAGGGCCTAACCACTAGGCCTCCACTGCCCACTTTAAAGAGGTGTGAATATGAGTGAAAATAAAGAAATAATTTACTGATGTATTTATTTATTTAAACCACCTGTGCCAGACTTTGAAGGCATGTGAACATGTGGAATTTGTATAGAAACAGTTGTTTACGAAGTGTTAAAATCTCTCTGATGTTAATGTGGATGTGCACTTGGAGATGTCAAGTAGCTGAGGCCAGAAACCTTTATTCCAACACAAGGTAACATCTGCCTCGTAGATCCCGGAGATGTGTAGCTGGATGGCATAAAATTGGTCAGGTTGCTGGAAACAATAGATAAATTGGCCTGAAAATTTCTCAGGGGTGTAGGAAAAAAACACCTACATGGTTAAATCACAGGGTGGCCTGTAACATGGGCTAGTGTTGATTACATCATGTCATTTTTTCACTCGAGTCAAATTTGCTGCCTTACCGATGAGAACCACAAGTCGAGGTCTCTCACTGGATCGTTGCTGGTATCGTGTCACTTCCTCATAGGTCAGGAACTCCGATTCACCAGGGTCCGACGCATTGGCCTCTCCTGATGACCCCCGATCTTTACGGCTCAGGCGGAAACTCCTTCTTAAACCAGCTGATAGCAAGAGACAAGAAACGAAAAGGTTCACCAGTCTTCTGAGATTGACTGTAGCTTATGAAACATACTGCCACAATATATAACACACAATATATAACGTTCGCACAATATAACTACACTCTCCCTGTGCATCTTAATACAGATCATCCCCATACAAACAAAATATACACTGATCAGCCATAACATTATGAACACCTTCCTAATATTGAGTAGGTCCCACTGATGCTGTTGAAACAGCTCTGACTGTGGTGCACTATGTCTTCTGACCCTTTACTATCACAGCCAGCATTAACATTCTGTGCTCATCATTGGGATTAGACTAGACAGGCTAGCCTTCATTCCCCACATGCATCAGTGAGCCTTGGGTGCCCATAACCCTGTCACCAACTCACAAGCTGTTCTTCCTTGGATCACTTTTGGTAGGTCTAGCTACTGCCTTGCTCAAACACTCCACAAGACCTGCCGTTTTGGAGATGCTCTGACTCGTCGTCTAGCCATCACAATAAGGCTCTTGTCAAAATGAATGAGATCCTTATATTCACCCATTTTACCTGCTTCCAGCATGTCAAATTCAAGAACTGACTGTTCACTTGGTGCCTAATATATCCTACCTCCCTGACAAGTGCCATCATAATGAAATATCTAGATAGTCAGTGTTGTTCAATTTACCTGTTAGTGGTTAAAATGTTATGTTCGATCAGTGTAAGTAATGTTAAAGTCACTGGAATGTGTTTTACACTTGACATCACATGCACACTTCCCAAGAAAAAACTATTGGTAGAAAAGACCCTCCTTTTAATGACAGATAATGCTTAAACTTTATGATCTTATACTAAAAATTGCTTAAAACTGGTTTATAGTTTTGAAATGTGCGCTAAACTATACTTACATCATCTGAACATTAGCTTAGCGCTTAGCTTAGACTCATTGGAAGCAGGTATAATCTGTTTTTGCATCAATAACAGAGTGAAGTGCACAGCCTTTTATTCAAGGTTTTAGTGGTGGCACATGAGTAGAGTGAACAGGGACTGTACCTGAATAAAAGTCCCAGGAAAACACCTGGCCACAGGAGGGCGCCACCGCTTTACACTTCGGAGAGACTACAACGCGCATTAGACCACTATACCCTCGTGCACAGGCCACCCTCTGCCCTCAACACCAACCCTAGGCCAGTAAGCTCTACTTTAGGTCTGCTTTCTCTACACTTGTCAAAGTCCTGTTCAAAATATCTAACCTACAGAACAGATGAATCAGTCATCTTTTCCCTGCTACAGATTTCCCCAAGCCAATTATGTCCAGCACTCCAACAGAGCAATTTTCCCCCAACCACAATTTGACTGCTCCATTGAGAACTGAACTTGACCCTAAATTAGCTGCTCTAGGCTTAGGCTTTATTTGGAGGCAGTACTGTAATCCTGACCTCAGGTCAGTTTTAAAAAGGGCAGAGTGTTCCCATTACGCACATCAGCTATCACACACTTAAACCAGTGAGTGAGCGAGCAGCCAATCGTGCGGGGCGGAGTGTGACGAGCGGCCAACAGTGGGACAGCAGCCTTGGCGGTGGCTTCAGCGTGGAGGGTCAACAGGTAAGGGTCATGGACCAAGACACAGGGCAACTGAGGCAGAGGTGGAATGATGGAGGAGGGAGGGAGGGAGGAAGGGAGGAGAACCTCAACGTGATGCACACGAAGCCTTTCTTAGGTTAAGGCTAACTATGGAACATTAGCCTAAGCTAAAATGCACTGGGCTAGCATGTTTCTCCATTTTTACTCAGTTTGCTCCCCAATTAAACCATGGACACTTTCACCTGCTAGCTGGGTCTCCTCCGTCACATGACGCTACCAAGCTGGGAAGGTGAAGAATAGCACATGCTTCTTATGAGACATATTGTTGGACTGCCACTAACACAAAAACTGCCAATTCTTTACATCAGCTAACAGATGCCCACGCTAGCCAGGATCATGCTGAGTGATGGAGGGACAGAGAGGAACATACTACCCAACCTGAGAAAGCAAGGCCAGTTATGCTCCTGGGGTATTGCTGGGCACTAGTTCTTCTGATGACCGAGCCAATTAGCTAAATTTTAACCTTTTGCCCATAACCCAGTTCCCTTGAGGACTGGAGCTGTATTAAGGTATTTTTTAAATCTACAGACTGACATGGAACCTCATATTTGTTCTTTTTTATAACAGAATACTCTATTTGTTTGCTTTTATCTCTACTCCAGTTTTTTTAGAGTAAATATAGAAATAAACTCTTTATTTACACTTATAAAAATAAACTAAATACTGCCTTATTGTTCTTTCTGAATCAAGTTTACATGGACCCTTCATCCTTTAAGCAGTAGAGGGTGCTGTTTACACCTAGTGTTGTCAGCACTTTCACATGTCAAAAAGGAGAAACAAAGAATGTACAATGTCAAGGTGACCTTGAGAGACGTAAGAAAGTGCAGCTGATCTTAGACAGTGGAACACATCTGTGCCTGTATCTCAGACTCTCTCTGCTGTGAATGGCAATTGTGCTTTCCCATGAATAGTTCATTGGTAAGACTGGCCACATTAGAATTTCAAGAAATGACAGATGTGTCTGTAAAACAACATTTAAGAAAGGTATGAATCTCTCTTTCTCTCTCTCTCTCACACTGTCTCTCTCTCTCTCTCTCTCTCTCTCTCTCTCTCTCTATTTCTCTCTCTCTCTCTCTTTCACTCTCTCTCTCGCCCTCTTTCTACCTATTTCAAGAGAAACTGAACTGTGATTAAAATCAGCCATATATACATTTGCCCACCTTCCTTTACTTCTTCTCATTTACGGCCATAACCCATAAGATAGCACACCCTCCATAGTGAACACACAAAAAATTGGCATGTTTTCTTCTAATTTGGCTAATTGCTACAGTTTCTGCACAAACTACACTTAACCCCCCCCCCCACACATACATTTGTTAAATACAGCACACAACAGTAGCTGTGCATTGAAACATGCAGGTGTGTGTTCACTATCAAGGGTGTGTACTCATTTACACTTAGAAAGCCAACAAAGCATTTCGTTTATCCAGGGGTGCCATAACTTTTGCGCACGACTGTATAAATGTCTATATTTATACTTTCACCACCCGTTCACTCCAGGACCTGACCCCTCCTGCACCTGCTGCTGCTCTTCAAGACTATTAAAACCAATAACACGCAGGGAGGGTTCTCTGAATGACGGGTCAGCAGGTAGGCTGCAGGCAGTGCACTCTGACAGGGTCAGTGCAGTCAGTGGGCGGGAGTGTGAGTGGGTGGTCAGGAGATGAGGAGGCATGCAGGCTCTCACCTATGTAGTGTCCATTGAAATAGCCCTCACAGTCACAGTCGTCTGTAGGGAGGCAAGCAGGGAGAGAAAGGGAATGAGCTGAGGAAGAAGAGAGGCTAGGGAGAGGAGGAAGGGAGGGTACAGGGGAGGGGAAGAGAAGAGGGCTGCCAGTTACAGGAAGGGAAAACATAGCCAGGAAGGCAGGCAGGTAGTCAGGCAGTATGTACTGATGTGAATTAGGCGATTTGGTGACATTATTGGCACAGTGTTTTACATTGACAGGGTGACAATGTTGCGGCTTAATCGTGTGCAAGTTCAACTCATTATTAACCAGTAATGACATGGAAAGTCGTGCAAAACTCGCTGAGTTTTAACGATGCAAGAAAAGGCCCATGAGTCAGACTTTTGTTGTGTTGCCCGTACGAAAGCCAATTAATGCAAACATTAGATTGAGAAGGATGGAGTGGACAAATGCAAGCACAATACGTACTGCACAAGACAAAATCAGCTTTATATATGACAAGTTTGAAGCAAATGTTTTGTTAGGGGGTATAGACGTAAACATGTTGACTAGGTGGTGTAGACGTAAACATTTTGTTGGGGGGGTGTAGAAATAAAAATTTAATCTTATGTCTAATAAGTGGGTGTAGTCGTAAACAAAATAAATGGGGGGTGAACATATAAAAATTTAGTTTGGGATGTAGACATGTTAAAATTTTGTTGGGGGGGCAACAATGTCAACATTTTGTTGGGGTGGACGTAAACTTTTTTTGGGGGAGTGGACATGTAAAAATGTAGTTGAGATGGACATGTAAACTTTTTGTTGGGGGGTGGATATGTATAAATTTTGTTGATGAGAGGGTGGTAGAGATGTAAATGTTTTTTTGTTGGAGGGTGGTGTCAAGGTAAACAAAATTTGATTGGCGGTTTTTGTCGCCAAGGGATGCTGGGTGGGCATGTGTTTTTCAAAATCACAAACACGCACCAGGCTTCGGATTGATACTTACTGATCAGTCAGACGAGCTAACAATACAGATGCTTTTCCAACATTTTGCTAAGCAGAGAGATACCCCCCCCCCCCCATTCCCCTCAGATTGCCTGCTGTTTCTAAGTGTTGTCCAGTGACATCAAAGGTGGTTCATCCAATCAGATTTCAGAATCAGAACGATGTTTTACATCTGCAAATGCTATCACAGTAAAAGCTTGATGGCTTGAGTGATTTTATGATAGCATCATGTCAGTGTGTGTTTGTGTGCACACACAGCAGGAGGAATCTCTGTCCAGACTGACTAACAGCAGAGGTAGTAAAGCCGGATTAAGTGACAGACTGCTCTCATTTCCTTGCTGCTGTGGTCATGAGCAGTGTGTATTTGTGTGTGTGTGTGCATGTGATCTACATTCTAGCGTACCTACCTTTTTCACATCCCTGGTCATCTAGCGTAAGCCGTAGAAAAAAAGACAGATAGATAGATAGAGGGATAGATTACACTCAGTTCTTTTTTCGTTGGTGTGTTCTGTTTGTTTTGTTTTGTTTTTTTTGCTTCTGGCTTTTTGGGAGGGAGGGATTAGGATTCCTGCTCCTGGAATTATGGATTATTACAGAAATTACATGAACATTCTCATCCTCTGGCTGATTACACCACAGCAAACACAGTGAAGAACGAGTTACAGCTGCCTGTGCTGCGATGAGCAAAGGAGAAAGGAGAGAAGTGAAGAGAATGAAAGGAAAAATATGAGAGAGAGAGAGAGAGAGAGAGAGAGAGAGAGAGAAAGAGAGAGAGAGAGAAAGATAGGAAGAGAGAGGGGGGGAGAGAGATAGGGAAAGAGGGAGGAAGGGAGAGGAAGAGGGAGAGGGAGAGGGAGAGAGAGAGAGAGAGAGAGAGAGAGAGAGATGTATTACTAAAGTGCTGCTTTCTCTCCACTTTAATCTGGTTGGGTGCAGATTAAAATTTGTGTTCCAGCACTGGGCTAGATTTCAACATTTTTTCTTTTGGCCATGTCACACATACATACAAACACACACACACATTTTGTTAATCCAAAATTCTCCTGATGTCTATCAGGTTGGTGACCCCAGGTTCACATGTTCACACACCATCAGCAGATTATGACTATGTTCATAACAGAATAATAGACATAACATAACATAATAGAGCGCAAGAGGAGAAAATGCCTGGTGGGTCTGACCTACTAGAAGGACTCTCAGCTAGTGGGGGGAATTGAGTAAAAGACAAACTTCATTTATTATTTACCGAACTGAGATGTGAATAAGAAATATTGCGAGCTAGGAGAACTTTTGGATAAACAAAAAAACCTGCAGCAATTTCTTTTCAGTTTTTAGTATTTAAAAAAAACAATGTATACAGATAAAAAAAACAGAAGTGTTAAATATTACTGCTACAACAACCTCAATAGATAGATGTTTATTCACATTTTGTACAAATTAATTGTCTGGTTACACACCCTGGGCCTCATTCACCTCCCATTCTTAAGAAATGTTTTCTTAAAACCAACTTATGCAGTTTTCACTGACATTCATCATTTTTTTCCTTCAAGTCTTCAGTTCTATAATATTAATTAATTGATGTTAAATGATATATAAACTGCAATAACCATTTTTTAAATACATTTTTTTAATTACTTAGCAATACTTTATGGCCTTTTAAAATAATTAAACGCTACGCTAACCCTTCAGTTTAAATCAATGATGTTACTTGGGAACTCTGCCATCCAATAATCAGAGCTTTATCACACCCAGAATAGGCCTATTGCTGCAAGCTAGGCCTATGCTAATTACGAACAACTAGTAAACACTCTCACTTTACGAGGATATGTGGATTAATCATTTTAAGAACATGTTAGAACAATTCCGTGGTTTACGAATCTTCCTAAGACCTTTCACAAGAAAAAATGTATGAAAGACCCTCTAAGAGTACTTGAGACCAAATACAGGATTGATTCCCCTGCCGGAAAATATGAAATAGAAACATTTTCTTGAGTACTTACAGACAGGTTTTTTGGGTGATTTGGGATTCTGCAGAGTGCCCATTTTCAGCCTGTAGGCCAAACGCCTGAGAGCAAAGGCAAAGGGATCAAGGCGAAGTATTAGAGTCAAACAATCAACAAAATGGCACTGATTTCTTGATAGTTGCATGATATGTATAATACCCTGGCCTAATTTGGTAGCTAAATACTGTGAATTAAGAACTCAAACAGTGAAACCTTGAAACCTAATGGAGACTGGTAGCATAATCACACTAGTCCTGTAGACTATGCGTTTTTGACACATTGTAGTTGTTTGGGGTTCATAATTCATTTTATTCTTATTGTTTCATTGTTCTTATTATTTTATCCCTTGTTGGCCTGTCTGATTGATCAGTAGATGTAAATCAAAACTCTGGCACATGCCCATAAATTTGAAGAACAGCCCCCCATCCTCATTAACACATTTTTACATTTACCCAACCCAAACCACCTTCAAAAACTGAGAGAAAAAACAATGTGAACAATGAATTGTTGGGGTCTAATTAGCAAGACCCTACTGGACCAGTAAGCTAGATTATTCTATCTAGCAGTTGTGTGTTACTCAAGCTGTGTTACCAAGGCAAACCAAAACCACAGTCACACAGTATAACACTAAAACCAAAACATAGTATAATATATCAAAATGGAATAATGACAATAGTAGGAAACTTCACCTCACCTCTCCTGAAATTGTTTGGATGGTATGAGTCCTGCCCGCAGGTTGCTGTCTCCCACCCTTTTTGCCTGCCACCAAGTACCGTCATCCTGACTCACCACTTGCAGGATGTCCCCACGCTTAAAGGGAAGCCCTGCCTCCTGACACGGTGTGGCCTTGTCCTCCAGAGGAATGTAATCAAAGAGGGCCCGCATGTAGACCTACAAAAATCACATCAGACAAATGTATTTGAAGGAAAATTTTCCCACAAATTTAGCACTTAATAAATACTAAAGTTGCAGTAGGTAACTTTTATAGGTTTTTTGTCACAATTGCAATTGAATTCCCTTGTCCCGAGAGTAGTGAAAATGAGTGATTATTTGTCATTGTCAACACAGCACAGCACACAGTGAACCATAATGAAATGTGACCTCTCCATTTAACCCATCCATGTATAAACAGTGGGCAGCTGACTTAGG
Organism: Arnoldichthys spilopterus; assembly: GCA_037974385.1. Classification (NCBI taxonomy): domain Eukaryota; kingdom Metazoa; phylum Chordata; class Actinopteri; order Characiformes; family Lepidarchidae; genus Arnoldichthys; species Arnoldichthys spilopterus. Next base: position 7,088,424 of record JBBPDA010000030.1, read on the forward strand.
CAGCACCCAAGGATCAGTTCTTGGCGATGGTACATTGCTCACAGGTACCTCAGTGATACTTGTACCAGTCTGGGATTTGAACTGGTAACCTTCAGGTAACAAGGGCAAGTCCCTAAACATTACACTACCACTGCCCTGTACATGAAACTAATAAAATGTGAAAAATCTTCTGGTTCCACCTAGTGCCCCTAATACCATTTGCGAGAATCCACTGTGCATGAATCAAGACAACCAATCAGAGACAGGTGTGTCAATCACAGTCCCCCGTCCCCTGCATATGCTCTCACACAGTCAAGCTCAATATATTTAGTGGCTTTAGGAGCTTTGCAAACTCATTGCTGAAAAAACTGCCCATCCCTCCTTTGCCAACAACAGCTTACACGACAATGACAGGACATCAAAGGATTCAAAACTGATGCAAAACTGAGTTTTTTTGACAAAGCTTCTAGCTAAAGTGTAGGCAGGCAAATGTCCCTGTAAAGCATGTGTTAAAGTTTGTGTTCCATTTATGGATAAGAAAAATAGAATAATTTAAAACTTTTTATAAATGTGCATGTCAGCATACTTTTCCGGAGGGGCTTTGGTGGCAGGGCTGGAGCCCAGCAGAGGGGGAAGGATCTGGATGTTGTACGTGTTCATATTGTAAAGCTAAGTTTTCACTTTCACTGCAGCCTGTGTTTTCAAAAAAGAAATTATGTTTAGTGGATTACTGCTATCACCTACCTTGCTCTCTTTAAACTTGTCCTCTTCTTTTATGGCTGGGATGATCTTCAAAGTGATGGAACCTTGAGACTGAGACTGACAGAGAAAGGTGTAGATAAAAAAAAATACTTCACAGTTCTATCCCACAAAAAATTATTATGATACTTTATAATGATGATGATGATGATGATGATAATAATGACAAAAATAATGAGGATAAGTGTAATACCAGTAGTTGGCTTATCTCATCTGGTCTCTTGTGCATTACAGAAATGCCATTGACTTCCCTCAGTTCATCACCTACATGTACAAGACCTGTACAAACACAATCATCATATACTGTGTAAAAGATCATCACCCATTAACAGCCACAGTAATTAGTGCAAGCAGACTGCAGTGTTTTTGGATGTAGTTTTTGACACTGCAAATGACACTGTTTAAATCAACTACACAAATAAACACTGCACAGTTGTATACTGGCCAACATACTCTGCAAAGTAGAATGATGTGACACACCCTCCTCACATGCTCTTTAAACAAAAGATCCTGTTTGTTTTTTTATTGATTGTATTGTTCACTTGTGTTTTTGTTGACAGAAAGAGATTTATTGCTCAGGGTCCTGGCTTTTGCATAGCACTGTGTAGGGATGAAAATCACAAGTTTCATCACAATTCGATCTTATCCAATTACTTTAGCCAATGATTGGATACATATTTGACGTATCGGTTAAAAGTGATTCATTTCGTACTGGGGTCTGCAGTCAGTATGAAATATGATGAACACGTTGCTCTGCTACATTTCTATGAAGACACATACGCAGACAAATTATAATGTGAACATTTTATTTTTAAAGGTTAAATGCAGCAGTGTAGTCATAAGCAAAAGCAGCTTCTCAGTAAATCAGATCATGTGCTATTTTGCGTTTGCACTGCATCACACCCCTTGTTTCAAAAAGTGAGGAAAACTGTTTATGGCTCTCCAAGGGCAGGTTTATCATTAGCTTTTCAGCGTCCTCGGTTTCAAAATTTTCTGAGGGTGCTTCACTCCTACACAGCTCTGAATGTGCACTCACACACTTATTATAATGACCCGGCTTACAGTCTGCTGAAATGCTGCATGGTTTATCATGATGCACTCTGTCTATGGGTGGTAATTAAGCTTTCCACACACTCAACAACAGATCAATGACACATGAGAGAAGAGAGAGATCCACAGAGAGAGGGACAGATGAAAACAAAGGAATGATGATTGCAATCGATCACACACACACACGCGTGCACACGCGCACGCGCACACACACACACACACACACACACACACACACACACACACACACACACACACACACATACACACTCATCAATGTTTCATAGTACACTGGATTTTGAGTAACGCTCAGACAAAAGTGCAAACCTGTACATACACCCTCAGTGGATATTTTGGGCACAGATGGTCACACGGTTAGATAGTCTGTTTGATTCTTTTGATGGGATCTCATGGGACCCTCTCTGCCCCAGCAGAAGTGCTTTATCTGACAATTTAGCTGAAATCTAAACATAGTGAGGCTATTCTAGCAAACGTGTATGGCTGATACACCAAAAGACAAACACATCTTTTAGAAAACTTGAAATTTGTCCATTGTTTGAGGCATATAGTGAAAATTACAGATCTATAATTCTAATTTCTTCTGGAGAGTCACTGTACTGAGGTGCAAAAACTATTAAATCAGTTCCACAAGCAACAAACAAAGCACCAGACTACAGTCTTAAGCATAAAGTGACATTTTGGTTAATATAACACATTATAATTTATACAATTGTGTCTATAAAGCACTGTTATGTATACAAATGGACAAATTTACAAATTCAGAACTCCTAATATTGATTTTTTAAAGCTTGGCAATGTTATTTTGGTCATTTCATTAGATGATAGTGTGACATACAGTGTCATAAACCATGAACAAGGTAATTTGAGATCACTTTAGACTTAGTTTGAGGTAAGCACATGATTTAGGTAGTAGGCATGTAGGTTAGTTAGCATGATGCTAAATGTTGTACATTATCTACTACTTGTTAACCACATTAGCCTTATAGCTCCTTCAGACATGGATCTGCCAAATTTAGTGTAAGGGAAAAAATGCCTGAGTTCACCAAAATATAATTTTAAAGTGCAGTTTGATCAAAGGATTACTCACCACTTCTGTCAGCAGCACCACCCTTCATCACACGTGCTACAATGACGGCTCCTGTAGCCTCATCACGGCGAATGGTGGCCCCCTGAGAAGACAACACATGCACACACATGGTCAGACAGACAAAGAAAGATGCACAAAAGCAGAAACACAGACACACCGAGAAAGAGGATGGCACATAAGAAGGATGTAGTATAAATGCCATGATATTTCATAGCAGATCTAATCAGCTCAACTGAAAAAGTCTAATATTGTGACAAAAAGTGACAATTTGTCATCGTGAACACACTCAAGCGCCACAACAAAATGTGACCTCTGCATTTAACCCATCACACCTGCACACATAGAGCAGCAGGCAGCTATCAACAGTGCCTGGAGAGCAGTGTAGCGGGACGGTACCTCGGGCCGTGACTTAAACCTGCGACATTCAGTTCACAAGTGTCCTAACCACTAGGCCACCACCTCCCAATATTTATCAGATGCATGAGGAAATCAGTGGAAAATGTGTCATGGTGGACCTGGTAGAGGCTTGAGGTGCATAAATCAGTGCTGACTTTTATTTTGGTTTGCTAAAAAGTCCCTTAATCATCCTGTCTTTTCACATCTGTCTTCCGTCTCTCACCAGAGGCTCTTTGTTCTTCACCAAGCGGACAATCTTGACAGACTCTTCCTCCAGCTCGTCCTCAAAGTCGTCAGGAAGAGGGGGCAGCACAGGGTCAAAGTTTTTTTGGGCCACTGTGTCATGAACTGAGAGAACCGCCTGGAGATGGAGAGAGAGAGTGGGGGGTGTGGGGGGGGGTGTAAAATGGTGTATACAGATGGTGTATGGACAGACAGCCATTTCTACTGTAGTCACAACACACTGTCAGTGGGTGATGTTTCCGATGGAGAGTATAAAGTGTGTGTACCCGTAAGTGTGGTGATGTCAACAGGTGGAGAAGCTCTTTCTCCTCTACACTCATGGGGCCACTCTGTAACTCCTCAGCAACCTGCAAAACAGATCAGAAGAATAATAAACTTCTCTCTTTTAACACACACAAACACACACACACAAAGTGCAAGGAAGGCAAATGTCAGATCTTCCAAAACATATGACCGGTCATTAGACAAAACTATTATCACTGTTGTTGTTTGTGTAATTACATGTTATATATGTACTTATACATGTTATACATGTAATACATGTATATATAGAACAATCTGACATAACATTAAAACACCTGCCTAATACAATAAGGTCTCTGGTTGCTACAAGGCCATTGTAACCTCCAGTTCTTGATCTCAGGTAGCATTACGATCTAAGACTGTTGTAAATCTAATTTAGTGGCGTAAAGGAGGCACATGACTTGTCATTATGGCAGCATGGCAATGAACTGGTCTAGGTATGTGGTAACTAGTATCTAAGTATCTAGGAGCAGTAAGATGTGGCTTAGGTCTGTTTTGAATAGATTAGATTTTTATGTTCACACAGCACTGAAAGCAAAAATATTTTTGTTCACATTTAGGCAAAAAAATCTGATTTACTGTCACTTACATCCTCTGCCAGTGAGGAGGCGCTGTGGAGCACAGGTGTGGGACTCTGTCTCTCATATTGACGCAGTTTCTCATGAATCTGCAATGCCACACACACGCAAGTTAAAAAGAACAAAACAACAGTAGCTAAGGTCCAGGGTGTTAAACTACACACACACACCTTCATGAGGTAGGCCAGGCTCTTCTCACTGAAGACATCTTTAAGAAAGACCATGTCCTCTTTGTGGTTGGCATCTGGACGCAGCTGAGAGGTCAGCAAGGCCAGCGTCTCATGCAACCCTGCACACAAGACTGGAGGTAAGTGCATTTGTAACAGAACATCTGCACATTCCGTAGGGTCCAAAAGTCTTGAATCAGCATAGGCATGCGAGTAAATCTATTTACAGGAGTTTTTGAATTTGTTCATATTTTTCTTGTCCTCCTGTGCATGAATGACAGGGTGCATCGAAGCTAACATTGTTCAAAAGCCTCTGTTGAGTAGGTCAAATCTGCTTGAGAGTCAGCTGAACATGCACAAGGCACTTCACTCTGGCCTCTTTCCTCGTTGCACCTGCCCCTCTGAAAGCCCCTGCTGTATAAATGTATCTGTGTTTACCTGCACCTGCTGTGAGGACTGGCATGACTTCTTTCATGGATCAGCTCTGTGAACTTAGCCTGAAAGAAAAACCAAAAAAAAAAAAAAAGAGAATAAATATAAAGTAACATTCAAGCTAAGCAAACCAGCCAAACTCACAGGCATGCACACACAGAAAGATAATGCAACCGAGTAATGTAATTATGGCCACACTTTTCAAAATGAAAATGCAGAAGAAAGGTGTGTAGAGAGACAGAGACAGAAAGAACATAAGTGTTTTGTCTCTCCCTCAATTTTAAGATCCACCTACAATCAAATCTGACCTATTTTATCTTGTTAGTTTATGTATGTAATGAAGTTTGCATGCCATCAAAAAGTCTTCTGAGTTTTGATTTGATTTAGATTGAATTTTGCAGGGAAATATAATATTAGCCAATAATATCATGTTACCACCACCTCCATCTTTCAGCGTGTGAAAATGCTCAGCTTAGAGACCCTCCCTGATAATGCCTTTCTTTTGAAAAATGCTTTATTATTTAAAAGATCTACTTTCAGGCCCATTTTGGATGTAATTTTAGGTTGCCCTAATTTTAAAAGATGCATTTTTCATTTTTTTGCAATTTTCCCCCTGAAGTATACTTTATGCTTGAGTACACTCAAAAAGAAATGCTGAATTTACAAGAAGAGAAACCTGTTGAATGTTGCTGAAATCTATTTAGCAGAAAAGCCAAAAGATCAGAAATTGATGTTTACAGCATATGGATTAATCTCAATAAAATTAAGCAAATTAAAAGTAAATTAAGTAAATCACACAAAAGTGTGATTAAGTAAACACTAATTAAGAGTACTGCTTGCCTTTGTGGTAGTATTCCTACACTTGTCTTAAAAGAACAGTTCATCCATGCATGTTAATGTTGCTAATTTGAATGTCGACACTTCCTGAAAGATATTATTTAGGATCAATCCTTACATGAAAAGATGAAGTCGTGAGTCGTGAGCGTAAGTCACAATTACACGACTATGCAGACTTCTATTTTAAAACGAAAGATTTCAATGAGCCTAGTCAGTTGACAAGTGAAAATGGCAGGTATGTTACATGCTTGCATTATCCAGATCTGTGATTATTTGATTTTATTCATTGTTAGCAACATTAGCCTTTCTGACTGAGATAATTCATTCTAACAGTTAAAAATAAAAAGACTATGCAGTCAACCAGAGTCAGAAGATATGCACAAAGTAAGGTAGGTCAGGGTGAAAGACTTTTGTAAGTTGAATAAAAATTTGAGAAAAAAAAAATACAAACTGCAGTTAACTGTTTTATTGCACTTATAAAATTTCCCAACATTTTTTCTTTTCTTTAAAGAACCTTGCCAAAACCCTGAAAAACATCCCTAGATCATTATCCTTCCTCCACTAAACCTTATTGATGGCACTTTTCCATCCATTAGGGAGTGGTGGATGCTGGCATCCACCAAACCCAGATTAATCCATCAGACTGCCAGATACTGAAGCATGTCTCTCATGCCAGAGACCACATTTCCACTGCTCCAGAGACTAGAGACCATGTGCTCCATGTACTCCAGCCAGTGCTGGCATTGCACCCAATGATAGGCTTAGGAACCCATTTCATGAAGCTCCAAATGTTCAGTTTTTTTTGCTGATATTGCTTCCAGGGGCAGTTTGGATCTTTGTAGTGAGGTATGTATGTTGAAAATAGGTGATTATTACGCATTCCGTACCTCAGCACTCTGGGGATTAGTTCTCTGAATTTGCATGATCAACCACTTTGTGGCTGAGCTGTTGATGATCCTAGAGCACTTCACTACAATAGCATTTACAGTTGGCCAAGGCAGATTTAGCAGTGAAGAAATTTCACCTTTGCAGCACAGGTGGCATCCTATGACAGTGTGCTTAATTGTATACTCTTGTTAGTAATGAGTGTGACAAACAATAAGGTTTATGTGGTTTATCACACCTGAGTTAAATTTCTGTAGCCACCCCCAGGCCTGATTACTGCCACACCAGTTTCAATCAAGAAATCACTTAAATAGGAGCTGCCTGACACAGAGAAGTAGACCAAAAGCACCTCAAAAGCTAGACA
>JBBPDA010000030.1:7119119-7134364 GCA_037974385.1 Arnoldichthys spilopterus
GAGAGACACAGACGAGCGGGCGAGAGAAAGGGAGAGACACAGACGAGCGGGCGAGAGAAAGGGAGAGACACAGACGACCGAGCGAGAGAAAGACAGAGATACAGACGACCGAGCGAGAGAAAGACAGAGATTCAGACGCGAGAGAAAGACGGAGATTCAGACGCGAGAGAAAGACAGAGATTCAGACGCGAGAGAAAGACAGAGATTCAGACGCGAGAGAAAGACAGAGATTCAGACGCGAGAGAAAGACGGAGATTCAGACGCGAGAGAAAGACGGAGATTCAGACGCGAGAGAAAGACGGAGATTCAGACGCGAGAGAAAGACAGATACAGACGCGAGAGAAAGACAGAGATACAGACGCGAGAGAAAGACAGAGATACAGACGCGAGAGAAAGACAGAGATACAGACGCGAGAGAAAGACAGATACAGACGCGAGAGAAAGACAGAGATACAGACGCGAGAGAAAGACTGAGTCGCAGTAAGTTGAGGAAGAGTCGGAGAAAGAGAGAAAAAAAAGGAACAAATGGCACTGTGCAAAAAAAGAAAAGTCTACAGCGAAAATAGAGCATTTAATGGACAGACTCATTTCTGTTCATACTTCCCACTGGGAGCACTGAACCATCTCATGTCTCATATGTTCAGAAACGGTGGCAAAAATTACACTTCAACTGAATACCCGTCTTACAGCATTCACTCTTAGGCACAGATTGTATTTGACGAGCATGCTGCCTACTTGAAGCACACCCTTTAGGGGTTACAGTGGTTTAGAAATTGAATTCTTAGTTTGTTTCCACTGTACTAAGTTAGGGCTGTGCACTGGATCGGATTGTGTGTTCCAATTGCGATTTTGGATTCTAACGATTATGAAAAAATCACAGAGATAAAATGATTATTGTTCTTTGCTCGATTTCATAGCAATGCTATCACTTTATCTCGTGCTTCCACGTTTTTCAGATTTTCAGGGTTTTTGGAGCTGATCAGGGTCACTCTACACAATGCTTGGGATTTCAGCCAAATTCTACTTAAATGTTGAGAAAACTTGGGTTAAAAAGTTCAATAAATGTAAATCCTGAAGTCCTTGAGCAATCGTGTGGAATAATCAGGAGGGGAGTGATTTTTTTCCCTCGATGGTCCCACTCCCACTTAAGCTCACAGTGCAGAGTTTTTTTTTGCACCAATCGTGTCAATTTCTGCCATGTTTAAACACACTTACGTTTCCCAGGCTGAGGTCCTGCACCAGCAGGTTCTGATGGTTGACCAGAGACATCTCCAGCAGCTCTCCTGAATTCCGTCCCCCTCCTCCGGTCCCGCCCGCCGGGTACAGCGGTAATCTGTAGTCGAGTTCCGACACCTTCTCCTGCTTAATGCCCATGGTGTGTACATAGTCGCCTACAGAACCCATCATGCCTCCTCCACCACCCAACCCCATTCCACCCAAGCCACCGCCACCTCCTCCTCCGCAGTCCGGCGAGTCCCTCTCCTTTTTCAGGATCATCTCATGTGGCTGCAGGTCGGCCATGACTGTCTGGCTGGCCAGGCGGGTGAAGCTGGTGACCGGGGGCAGGTGGCTGAACATGAGCATGCCTGGGCCGAAGCCAGGCTCCATCCCTCCGAGGCTCATGGCGAAGGCTCTTGCACAGAGCGGAGCGGCTCTTGCACTGGAACGGAGACTGAGGGAGTCTTCAACACAGGGGTACCACTCTCATCCTGAGAGAGCGAGAGAGAGACAGACAGAGAGAGAGGAGGAAATACAGAAACGATTTTTAAAAAGCTGAAAACTCGTTCCACTGAAGGAGTTGAGGAAGCTTCAGTCTTGGCTAATATGGCACATCAATAATACTGCATTATTATTAGGCAATAGAACAATAAAAATTATATACAGTACTGTGCAAAAGTCTTAGGCACCTGGGAAAATTCGGATTTAAAGCTCTTTAACTGGGCACTGCTTTGCTGTCAATGTGTTGGCTTGACCATACCCAAAGTTTTCCTAGTGGACGCCACAGTATTACTTTTGGTTTCCATCAAATCACTGTTTTGGGCCCAATCAGTCCTTCATTAGATGCAATCAGGTGCTGATTGAGCATCACACACTTCCATGCAGTGACTGGAGGTATGAAGGAAAAATCTGGAGCCGAACCAGTGTCTTCTAACAGCTCACACACCATCAACTACTGTTTACATACAAATCTTCATTCTTTTACTGCTGCACTCTTCGTTTGCATCGATTTTAATGTTCACTTGTAATTTTGCTGCAGAGAGAAACTCACTGCTCAGATAAATAGCTTAAAACTACTAACAAGGGTGTCTAAGACTTTTGCACACCACACACACACACACACTCACTAAAAAGTACTAAATAAATTCTATATTTAATGTATTTTATTTCTAATAGTCTCAGCTGCATATGTCTGCACATACTATTAGTGCCTATTGGAACAGTTTTGAACTTAAGTGAAAAGTATTTACATCTTGTTTATTTAAAACAGTATGTACTCAAACCCTCAAACCAGGCAAATGGACACACTAGTTTTTTTGTGTGACTAGTTTGTCACAAAAATTTGAATTTGTACACTAAATTTAATGATAGAGTTCGAAAAAACCTTGGGGGGGGGGGGGCTGTGGGGGCAAAGTTCAAACCAATACATCACAACGTCACACTATGCAAAGGACGAAAAGCTCAAGTCGGACGTTTTGGAGACAGAGAAGCAAGATTACTTTGGTTTGGGCATGTGTAGGGGAGAGAGGTTGAGTATATTGAGAAAAGGATGCTGAGGATGGAGCAGCCAGGCTAAGAGAAAAGCCAGAGAGAAGGTTTACTGATGAGGTGAGAGGACATGCAGTCGGTTGGTGTGAGCGGGAAGATGCAGAGGACAGGAAGAAATGGAAACAGGTGATCCGCTGTGGTGACCCCCAACAGGAGCGGCCGAAAGATGTAGACAACTACGCATGTGTGTTTGTATATGGTCGGTCTGTCGGACAGTGTCTCAGTGAGTAGACTAAAGAACTAAATGATCGTGAAGGGTTTAAGGCCTGCTGGGCCGTCACAGAGAGCGGTTACCAGCGGAAACACTGTGCACATTAAAAGTGAGTGCATTACCGGCAGTCAACACTGCTAATAAAGTGCTAAAACCGAGCATCAGAATCAAACCTAATCACTATAATGTGATTCTTATGGGAAACACTTCGTGATAAACCCGACTGAAATCACTTGGAACACAGAGGGAGGTGTGTGTGTGTGTGCGCTTTTCTTTGAGAGCACAGATTGCGCGACAGGGCCACACTGGTCCTTAGGGACGGCAGCCGTGTGCTCTTTGATCCAACCATTAAGTGCTTAGCTGCATTAATCACGCAGGCTGGTGGGTCAGCCAGACAGAAAGAGCCGCTCACATGCTTATGCTCACACACTTCAGCTGCTCTCAGCGTCCCACACACACACACTTCACAAATACCAGGCCTAGTCTAGAGGAAACAATACCCTTCAACCAAAAACTGCACATTATAATCTATAAAAACCACTAAAAAGACGAAAAAAAACACAAAAAAACAAGAGAAACTCGACAGTCGTTTTTTTCTTAAGGAAACATCACACCTTCAGCCCAATCCAGCAACCAAACCAACAAACAAGATTCAAGTGACTGAAATCCACACAAACCTGTGTGCTATTGGCCACTCCTGACTATGGTAGACTACTCAAAGTTCAGCTTGGCTGAGACCAATGTGTTACCAAATACATTTTGAAGAAAATAACAGAAAAATGTCTTCAGATGTCATTTTATATGGTGAAAAAATATTTTCAGCGCTTTATCGACGAATATGATGGTCACAACTGATTTGACAAACTGCAACAACCCAAAGTCTTCAACATTGTAAATACTGTAGCTGCGGTGACTGTTTGTCCCAGAAATCCTGTACATTATTTTTGCCATGTTCTTGTACTAGACCATGTTGTCAGTGAAGTCAACACCACAGTGCTCAATGGGACACATTTCAGTTTTTTGCAGTGTAAACAGTCATTCTGGGCGGTTTGAAGTGTAATGGTTGGTTGAAGATAAAAATACAGGCCCAGCTTTTTACAGTGGTGGTGACCGGAACAAGGGGCATTAATGTCTAGAACACGAATACGGTCAAATACGGAGGGGAAAATGGTGTTAATCTAAAAGAAAAAAAAAAAGAAACATTTCTTTATCCTTTTGGGACGAAGTATGAAAAAGGTTTTTGGGTTTCAGCAGCCGGCCATTGCACCATGTAACTGGCTAAAATCACATTAAACCATTCTGAATGACTCACTGTGCCTTTAACATCACCATGGGTACATTTAAATATTTATATTACGTTTAAATGTGCTATATAAATATTATAAATAAAAATATTATTTTAAAAGATTATTAAAATAATAATCACTATTATTACAATATGTGAGAGTTCTGTTGGCTGCTAGGGACAAGGACATTTTGAAATGTATCTGTTTTCAAGATTATTTTCCACCCACTTTAAATGCTAAGGAGACTTCCAGAATATTCTGAAACTGTAAGAACTGTCCAGAAGTTTCAGAATGGTCCACAATATTCTAGAACTTTCTGGAATCTTTTAGAAATTTCCAGACTTTTCTGGGAATGTCTAGAAAAGATAAAAATTTGCCTATTTTGACAATATAAATATGAATATTTTTGTGGGCTGTGTTCATAAAATCAGAATTTGTAATGAATAAAGCTGTTTTTACACAGAATTTAAACATAAGCGGATGAAATATATATATCACATAGAAGCCAGAAACAAAATTTGTATAACATTGGGTTATTAATAGTAGTATTAAAAATAAGATATAAAAAAAAAACCTTCTTTCAAACATCACAAAAGTATCAGGCAATATATTCATATAACAGTTTAAGGTGAAACTGCTTCTGGAAACGCTTCGGATGTCTGGATCTTTGAGCGATCCTCCGCTCTGAACAACCTGGTTTACATCTTAACCATTTCATGATGTAGAAATTTTGAAACACTAGTGGAATTCCCCTATAGAGAACGTTTAACCAGTGAAGATCTGCACAAGTGGATCTTAATGAGCCAGCCTAGTCACTGTCTGTTCATCCCATTTGTGCAGATTTGTCACCTAGTGTTTGACCACAGGCTGAATCTGACCGCCACTGGATGCCATCACTCCTCCCGACCAGTTCACCCCAGTGAGCAATATGCAAGCTTCCTGACTGAGGCTTTCCTCACACTGCTGCAGCATCTTCGGGTTTGCTTGCTCGCCACGATGGCGTACTGTTCATCAAGCCGATGACAAACGCTGAGAGAGAGACGACACCTCTAAACAGGTGGTCTTTATGAACGTCGGAGATATGGCGCTTCAAAGGGAATACGGAGCAAGACATAAAATACCAAACGGCTTAAATGAGTTAAATCTCAGTCTTGGACACAAGAAACCACAGAATACATGAAGGCATAGACCAACCTCAGATCAGCGAAAACCAGTTGGCGTTCTTTCCACAGGTTCTATTTTGAACATTAGGGATTAAGGAGGTGTTATCAACACAAACACAGATGTTCAGCGCACGGTTCGGCGAAGAGCCTGTTGAGAACGACACCATACAAGAGGCCAACAATTGTTTCCTGTGTGTAGATTTGGAAATCAAGCAGGTTCTCTTACTTCTCAACTTTTCTTAACACAATGTTACACAATTGTTGTTTCTGGCTTCCAAGTGATCTTTTTCTATTGCTTATGTCTAAAGCCGGTGTAATAATGGCACTATTCATCATAAACTATGATTTCATGACTACAGCCCACAAAAGTGGCAAAAAAGGTGAATTTTTATGTTTTCGTGACAGTCCTAAAAAGTTCTACACATTTCTAAAAGATTCCAAAAAGTTAAAGAAAATTGTGGACAATTCTAGAAACGTCTGGACAGTTCTCATGGTTCCAGAATATTCTGGAAGTCTACTTAGCCTTTAAATTGAATGGAGAATGATCTCGAAAACAGATAAGTTCAAAATGTTTATTGTTCTGGCCACAGAAGCAAAAGTTTTTTTGTTGAACAACAGCCATTGTCTATTTAAGGGGACACGCTTTGTATCCAGGAGCAAAAATAAAACAGAATTCTGTACGTAGCGCAATCATTAAATCGATCCATGGATATAAACACAGCTAAATATTAGATCTGACCATGTTTACCAGTGATCAGTTGGATGCAAAGATATTTTACCCTTTTCCCCCAAAATCTCTGAATAATTCAAGCCCTGGGATGTAGACAAGATCAGACAGGCAGCTTTTATGTGGTTTGTTGCAGAGAAACTTGCAGACTCATTTCATTGCAGTGGTGGTGATAAATACTGCGAAAGAACAGCTATTTTATCTACTATATAGTTACTTGTTTGTCATTGTGAACACACTCAATCACACACACACAGCAACAAATTTCGACCTCTGCTTTTAATCCAGCACATGGGCACATACTGAGCAGCAGGCAGCTATGAGAAGCGCCCAGGGAGCAGTGTTGTAGGACAGTAACATGCTTAAGAGTATCTCAGTGGTACCTTGTCCAGGACTTGTACCTGCAACCTTCTATTCATGAGGGCAAGGCCCTAAACACTAAGCCCACCACTGCCTTGGCATTTTATCTTCCTTGAACTGTCTACCACCACAAAAAAACGTGTCCGGACAAAAAAATCTTCTCAAAACGATCATAAAACACCGAATCTAGTAACAGCCTTCTGTGAAAGAGCTTTTAGAGGGATTGAACACTCTGGACTTCAGGTTCTTACCACCACTGTGAACAATACTGACTCTGGAGATTCCTCTGCATAGTTCCACACTAACCGAAAAATCGGTGGGCTTCTTTAAATAAAGATGGTAAGTGCTAACGCTTAAGCCGTAAGTGTTCATTCATTCCACTCTGGGGATTGTACTGTGAAGGCACTGTCAGATGAATCGTCATTGATGTGCATGGATTATGCCTAAGAACGGACGGACGGTCAATCTTGATGAATTATTTAGGGGGGCTGCTCTGAAGGCTGTAGAGCTTACTATTTCACGCATGTAAATTCAAGCAGGCCTGGTCTTTTATCTACTAGTGCGTGGTCACCTACACACTCTGCACACGGTTAACCACTCTCTTTATCAAACTCCTCAACATTTCTCTCAATACATTCAGCATATCTGAATCCACGCGGTCCAGGAAGAATGGAGTTTGTACATGGCCAATAAGGAATGCATTTACTTTTGGACTGTATTTTTACACTACCAGTGTTGATAAGGGCTGCAGTACTGATATCGCAGAATGCTGCAATATGCAGAGAAGCCCCTGAACAATCACAGTGTTTCAGACAGGGCGACCAATCCCAGCTCCGACTGAAAGTTACTAGCTGTTGTGATGGTAAGGTGTTCATGCATAGCAACTACAGTCAAATTATTTTTAGCTTTAAAATTACGGCTTGGTCAAGGTGTTTAAGAGGGCCAGGGTCCCACATATTCTTAATTTTTTTTAATGAATAAAAAAAAATGTCCATGATGTTTGTATGCCAAAAATATGCTTAATTATTAAAAAAAACCATTGTTGCACAACCATCTCCCAACCTTTGCCAATCCCTTAGAACAAAACAAGCTATTTTTGTCACTGTGCATTTAGGACTAATACAAACACACTCTTCAGAACTTCAGCTAAAAGGGGTGGGGATTAACTGCATGTAAACTGAATATGAAAATGAGGGCTTCTGAATGTACATTTTGAAACTTTAACAATATTTACATACTTCAAAGTGATAAGGGCCCTTTAATATGTTGAAAGCCACCGTAATTACAGTATGCAGCAACGTAATCGCAATAATAATATTTTGTCCATATAATGCAGCCCTTGCGTTTATTTTTTCTGTAATACCTTATCAAATCACTAAAATGGATGGAGTATCACCAAAGTGGCGTGCCTTTAAGTACTATAATGTTAGATTTGTTGCCAAATTGCCCACCCCGACATATAAGAAACAGCTTGGGGGTAAACGGGACAGCATAAGGACAAATTCTCAAGGCCTACAGCCAGTTGACCAAAGCCTCATCCTATCCCTTCCCATCTCAATCTACCTCATCCCATCCTATACTACCTTTTCCTACCCCATTCAATCTTACCCAGTCCCATTCTTTTCTTCCCTATCCCATTCCATTCTATCTTACCCGATCCCAATCTACCATCTCTTACCCCATCCTTCCCTATCCCATTCCATTCTATCTTACCCGATCCTAATCTAACCTCTCTTACCCCATACCACCCCATCCCATCCAGGCGCCTTTAGTGAACAGTAGTAAACAGCACCTACCATGCATTCACTTGAATCAATGGGAACGCGCTAGTAACACATCATCTGAGCTCAAGCCGGGCTCCAGAACACCCAGCAGCAGCTGTGATTAAGCAGGTTTTCGAGTTTTCGAGTTTTCGATTCCCCGAGGCCCTTTGTGCATTGTGTGTGTCGCACACCGATGCAGCTGCTATGTAAATAGCCGCCGCCGCGGATGCGTTAGCCCGACTCGGCTAGCCCGTTCAGCAGCCCTCTGCCGTACAGCCACAGAAAGTGCGCCAAGGGCACGGGAGAGCGTTACCGCTCCATTCCCGGTCCCGGTGCGGAGGGTGCGATTAATACGGAGCCGCTGCCCGTTAATAACACACGCTCCGCCGCAATGCCGAGGCCCCGTGCGAACATGCTAGGTCGCTAGCTGCGCCGATGCTAATCAAAGCGAGAGTAAATAAACGGAGCTCGAGCAGCGCACGCACAAAGAGAGCGAGAGAGAGAGGGGCAGAGAGAGAGGGCAGAGAGAGGGGAGAGAATGGAGACAAAACTAATTTCTGGTGAAATTAAAGACGTTGGGAAGCAGGGAGACTGTGGCGAATGGAACCCAAGCACAATAATTATCACTACGCTTGAGAAACGGGAACGTGCGCGCGGCGGCTGAGCGATGTAATCAGCGATTGATGCTAAGCGGCTAACGCTAACGCTTTGTTGTCTCGCGCCGCCGCGCCGTCCCGAAGCCCCGCGCACCCGCCTCCCCCCGCCGCCAGCACCCCGTGGCGCTTACCGGCGCATGGCCGCCGCTCGCAGTCCCGCTGGCGTTCCCCCGCTCTCCGTCGCTTTCTCTCCGTCGCTTTCTCTCGTTCCCTTTTCCCTCCCCCGCGCGCTGCTCGCCTCAGACTCCTAACATCGCTCTCCTGCAGCGCCTGCGCTCCTCCATGTTGCCCTGGCGCGGGGGAGTGTGGGTAACTGGGGAGCAAGACGGGTCCCGCGAGGAGACAGATACGCACACACACACGCACGCAGAGAGAGAGAGAGAGAGAGAGAGAGAGAGAGAGAGAGAGAGAGAGAGAGAGAGAGAGAGAGAACGAAAGAAATCTGGAAAGACAGAGAGGCAGTTGGACAAAGAGACAGAAGACATAAAAAGAGAAAAAGAAAGGAGGAGCAAGAGAGAATGAAAGAAAAAATAAAGAGAGAAAGAAGGCATAAAGATGGAAAGAATGACAGGGAGAGAGAAAAAAGAATGAAGGGATGGAAAATATACCAAAATAACACATAAAAAAAAAAATGAAAGGAAGACAGAAGAGACAAAGTCAATAGTAGGGAAAACTGCAAAATTGTGATTAAAGCAAATGATTATCTGCTTAAATTAATGGCAGCTGGACCATTATACTTAACACTTACCAACGAGCCAGTGGTTAATTGACATAGACATGTGGCCAGGAACTGGGTTTCCTCACATTTAGGTGTACCTGATTTTAATGGCAGATAGCTACACAAAGCAAAGACTGAAGCCCTATAGAAGTCTTGACATTTGGTCATCCATCAACACAGGATTTGTTGGTGAAGTTAAAGTGACAAGGACACAGATGTTCTGCTTGTAGGACAACAGGTTTGTAAGCTAGTTAGGCCAACTCATAGCTTACTCATGTAAAACACAGCCAGAGAACAAAGGAGCCTCCACTGAAACTGCTCTAAACTGCCCATAGGTGTGAGTGTGAGTAGTTGTCTGTGTATGTGTTGTCCTGTGATGGGTTGGCCTCCTGTCCTAGGTGAACCCTGCCTTGGACCCATAGTCAGCTGGGATTGGCTCCAGCTCCCCCACAATCTGAAATGGAAGAAGTGGTTTGAAAAATGAATGAATTAATGATTTGATAAAATAATCAATAATATCTAACTGCACACATCTCCTTACATATAATAATCTGGATGACAGAAATAAACATTTGCCAAGTTTGTGTGTTCTGTGTGTTACAACTGATGTTTGTATCATTTAATATTTACACATTTTCTGTAATATCAATAATGTGTCATATGTAATATCAGGCAATAATATAACACAGTGTTACACAGTTTGTTGTTTTTGGCTTCTAAGTATTATATTTCAAAGGCTTATGTCTAAATCCTATGTATAAATGGCTGTATTCATCACAAACTTAGATTTTTTGACCACAGCCCACAAACAATTCATAGTGGCAAAACAGGTGAAATTTTATCTTTTCTAGACAGTCCCAAAAAGTTCTAGAAAGTTCTAGTATATTCCAGAAAGTTCTAGAAAATTATGGACAATTTCAGAAACAACTGGATAGATTTCTTAGTCCCAGAATATTCTGGGAGTCCACTTAGCCACTGTTTTCTACCACTGTGCATTAAAACTCATGCATAATTTCTGTAATAACAATGTCATATGTAATATCAAGCAATATTTATTATTATTATTATTATTATTATTATTATTATTATTATATTTTGCTTTATATACACATTTACATCTGTTTTTCAGTGCAATTTATCTAATTTATGGGGATTACTTCTTTAGCAGTATATCTCAAAATCCTTAAAGTAAATAAAGTAAAAGTGGCTATTTGTCATTGTGAACACACCCCATACACAAAGTGGACCACAACAAAATGTAACCACTGCATTTAACCCATCCACACATGGTGCAGCAGGCAGCTATCAACAGCATCCGGGGAACAGTGTGGTAGGATGGTACCTTGCTCAAGGACTTAAACCTCTGATAACAAGGCAAATCGCTAACCACTAGGCCACCGCTCCCCAGTGGTAAGTAAGGGGAAAACAACTGAAAAAAGTGCTGTAAAGGTTTTGTGCCATAAAAGACTTCAAATAAAGTACAGGTTTTGTAGTTGAGACTGATTATGGAAATGCATAATAAAGCATGTTTGAAGACACCGTCATGTGAGATCATGTCACATGCTAAGATTTGGGTTTTGCAGAGAAAGACCACAGTTGTGAACCTCTGGTCCAACGTGAGAAGGTGTGAGCAACAGCAAAGAGCAGTTTGGGAGGTGAACTTACATAGCAGGGTGGAATTACACACCTTCTCCATGTACACAACCATCCAATCTCTCCCTGGTGTCTGAGTGGATAAAACTAAGGATGATAGAAAAGAAATAATCAGTTTCTCATTCATTTCATTGCCTACTGGATGCGTCCCTGCTGTTTAATGAGAACTAGCAACGATTCTAAACACTGTTTTCATTATATCTGTGTGTGTGTGTGTGTGTGTGTGTGAGAGAGACAAATATGGCAACACTCCTCCGGGCCATAACAAACGAGGACAGAGCACACATCTGAACAGCACAACGCAGCTCTCGAATTAACGAAAAGGCTGTGACACATTTTAGCAACAGGAGAAAAAACACATTCCCCAAATAGCTGCCAGATGAATTAGATATAGACCCAGCGCCACGCTGGACAGAGACTGACCCTTTAGAGAAGCTGCTTAGTACGAAACGAGGTGGAGAGAGAGTGTTAAACACTATAACATCTGAACTATTAGAAACAGTGAAGTGCTGGGAGCTGGAAGTACAACTGAGATGTGAATTTGGCCCCTTTCATTAAGCCAGCCCAGTTTTCTCAGCTCAGATCTCTCACTCTCCGATAGCTCTTCATCCAAAATAAAGGTGAGTGTTATGATCTCTGATAGATTTTCAATTAAAATTTTCCGCAAACTCTTACTCTGCTCACTTAAAAGCTGCAAGAAACCCAAATTCCTCTTTTCCTTCTAAGTAGGTTAGTGTCACCATACAAAGTAGGTCAAGTCAATGTCCAGTACGTGGCAGATGCACCGATCAGCCATAACATTAACACCACTGACAAGTGAAGTGAATTACATTGACTATATAGTTATTTCATTACAATGGTACCTCTCAGGGGGGTGGGATATATTAGGCAACAAGTGAACAGTCAGTTCTTGGAGTTGGTGTGCTGGAAGCAGAAAAAATGGGCAACAGTAAGGATCTGAACTACTTTGACAAGGGCCTTATTGTGATGGCTAGATGACTGAGTAAGAGAATCTCCAATGCAGCCTTAGTCTTTTAGAGTGTTCCAGGTGTGCAGTAGTTAGTACCTACCAAAAGTTATTTAAGGAAGGACAACTGGCAACATGGTCATGGGCACCCAAGGCTCACTGCTGCATGGGGGAAGTGAAAGCTAGCATGTCTGGTTTGATCTCAAAGAGGAGCTCCTGTTACAGCAAAAGTGAATGCTGACTCTGATAGAAAGGGGTTAGAACACAGTTCACCACAGTCAGAGCTGGTTCAGCAGCATGAGGGACCTACTCAATAGTAAGCGGGTGGTGTTAATGTTAAGGCCAATCTGTGTATAATAGTTTGCCCAATTTTGGTGTAAAAGCCATTCTGTACAGAAATACCCCTCTGGGTTCTCTGGGTCCAAGCTTATCTCAGATGGAATGAAAGTCAATGGAAACATGTGCTGTGGTCATAGGAGTCTGTGTTTCAGCTTGTTTTCAGGAAAAACAGTTAGGGACTGGTTAGGGATTTGCCCATGTGACTGGATGGTTGTATGTTCAAATCCTGGCCCATGTCTCATTGAGCAAGTTACCATCCAGTTACACTGTACACTGCAGCTGTTGATAGCTGCCCTTTATGTTTGGATGGGTTAAATGCTGAGGTCACATTTTGTTGTGTTGCACTTTGTTTGATGGGGTGTGTTCACAATGACAGAAAGTCACTTTGATAATGAACTAGCAAGTTACAAAACATCACTTCCAGGTTCAGTTCTCCAATAACACAATAAATGAACCATGTCTGTGTCCCTGAAGAACCTTAAAACTTGTTACTGATATCTGCTGTCGACCCGAGGGGGATGGGTTCCCCTTCTGGGTTCCTCCCAAGGTTTCTACCTCCAGCTTAGGAAGGTTTATACTAGCCTTTGGCTTGCTCATTAGGGGCTCGGACCCTGATGTAAAGCTGCGATGTGACAACGTCAGCTGTAGAAAGTGATATGAAATAAAATTGACTTTTTTTTATGTTTTTTAAAAAAAAAACTTTTTTGTAAATGCAAAGGATTTTTTTGCTGCAGATTCACTTTCTTTCAAGAGCGCACTTACTAAATGAGAAAATAAAAGTGACCGGTTTGTCATTGTGAACACACTCAATCGCACAAATTGACCACAGCAAAATGTGACCTCACCATTTAACCAATCACATGTGCACACGTGGAGCAGTGGGCAGCTACCAACAGCACCCGGGGAGCAGTGTAGCGGGATGGAACCTTGCTCAAGGGAACCTCAGTGGTGCCTGGTCCGGGACTTAAACCTGTGACCTTCTGTTCACAAGGGCAAGGTCCTAACCACTAGGCCACCACAATTTGTTCCAAAAAACAATCAAAATACAAAAGATAAGATGCAACATATCATCAGCCTGTATCTTCATAACAAGTAATAATTCATAAAAAAACGAATCACCTTCCTGCTCATGTTGCCTAGGCCAGTGTTTGTTATACAAATGTACTGCAGATGTCGTGAATGGGAGGCTGCCTTTGTGGATCTGCTCTAAAGAGCAGTCTTTCACTTGTGGTCAGGAATGCTTAATTGCCAGAGTAACGACCCAATTAAATCAGGCTAAAGGGACTGAATGAGCTGGAGAAGCTTGTTCGAGAAATAAGGCCAGTGGACCTGTAGTGGGCTTTATGAGTGTGGGGGGGTATTTTTTCTTAACATCTTACTTCTCCATTTGTGGTGCTCTTTCTTTCTAAGCACAGCCCCTCCTTTCCTTGCCCCTTATAACAATCAGCAGCAGGGGGAAGGCGGAGCTGTGCTTTAATATGCATTAGGATCATCCTCATCAAATCTGATGCTTTGACAATAGCCACCCAGGGAATATCAGCTGCCGTGACGAAATCTGTGTGATAATCAGGGACTGTATTTGTAAGTGTGTGTGTGTGTGTTTTATTAATACATTTTATCTATATTTTTATAAATTTTAAGAGAAAATAAATAGATTTTACATAAAACTTACAAGCAAAACACCAACAAAATAATTTGATATTATTACATGTTATTATTGCATATATACATCTATATACACAATGTATGGGTTATATATATGATTATACTAGTTGCATACAGATATCATATAAACAAATATATACACGCCCCTTTTTCCAGAGTTTGGTACAAGTTGGGAGGAAGGATAGTTGGTAAAGAAGCAATAGAAGCAAAAATCTGTGACTTGTTCTCATTTTTCTAAAAGATTCCCACTGTTTTCACTGAAGTGAAAGTGAAGAGAAAGTAACTTATTTGCCATTGGGAACACACTCAATCACACACCATTTGGTGCACCACAACCAAATGTGACGTCTGCATTTAACCCGTCACACATGCACAAGTGGACAGCTAGAAGTGCCCTGGGACTTAAATGTAATTTTTTAAATACATTATATAAACAAATTTAGAAATCATTTGTCGCCTGCTATAAGTTTAGCGACAGTGACGTGTTTTCTATTGTGTTGCAGCTCATTTTCTTTTAATGGCACTGCTGAATCGTTTGGGAACCGAGCAGACTAAATTCATCCATGTTGTCGGCCCTGGAACGCCCCTATACCATGACACATGCCAACTTTTGCCCCTTGTGTTGATAACTGCCTGGACAATTCTCTTCATCTTTGGTACAGAGAACCTGATGTCTGTGTGTAAGAGAGATTCAGGTTATATATACATTATTCATGATGTAGAAAAATGACAAATTCACACACACACACACACACACACACACACACACCTGCACACACACACACACACACACACACACACACACACACACCTGCACACACATACACACATACACATATACACATACACACACACACCTACACACCTAAATACACACACACACACACACATACACACATACACATACACACACACATACACACACACACACGCACACACACACACAAACACACACACACACACACACACAC
>JBBPDA010000030.1:7134464-7159049 GCA_037974385.1 Arnoldichthys spilopterus
ATGATTTTAGCAAATGGCTGCAATATGACAAAGAGTAAAAAATTGAAGGGGGTCTGAATACTTTCCGTACCCACTGTATATATATATATATATACACTGACAAAAAATATTACTTTCATAGTACAGTTATTACATAATAAATGTTAGTAGTTATTTATATGTGTAAGTAGCAATACGAAGACCAGTTAAAAATATTAGTGTAACGATCATGCCCTTGTGTCTCCATGTGTCTATGTTGTGTTTTTGTTTCTGCCACGTGTCTTGTTCTTGTGTTTAGTTTTCTCAGTTCGTGTTTTGCAGTGTTTATCGTTTTTGTTTAATAAATCCATTTTTATTTATACGTCCAATTTGCACTTGCTTCCTACCAAAGACCCCTCATTCATGACAGAAAGACCAATCGAATTGACTGTGGAAGCAGCAACGGGGTCAGCTTACCTCCAATGGAAGCCCTACGTCGAGGCATGGAAGCACGGCGGACAGAACCAGGAGGAGGGTAAGAAGCTGAAGGACCTGAGACGGGCCAAGGTAAGGGCTGGGGAATACGAACTGCGGAGGCTGGGGAATGAGTTGGAGTCCCTCGTGAGACAGGGCCGCATGGGGTACACTCTGTACCTTCCGCCATCGGCCACTGAGCAGCTCCGCACACACGGTGCAAGAGTCACCGTGTCCGTTTTTCTGCGCCACAATGACTCTGGAGCTGCAGGGTCCCGCCCCCACGCCGCTGAAGCCGCCGTGTCCCGCTCTCACATCACAGGAGCCCGACGTCGCCGTGGTCGTCTAGCTCCCCCCCGACGGCGGTGCTGCCGCCTAGCTCCGCCCCGACGTCGCCATCACCACCTAGCTCCACCCTGATGTCCCGGGCTGCACCTAGCTCTGCCCAGACGTTGCTATCTAAGCCATGTTCCACGTTGTCGTCACTGTCTTCGCCACGCTCCCCCCGGAAGTGGCCGGCTTCGTCTTGTTCCCCGGGACGTCACAGGCTCTGCCTGGCTCCCCTTGGATGTCGCGGGTGCCGCCTGGCTCCCCTGGACGTCACTGGCGCTGCCTGGCTCCCCCTGGGCATTGCTGACGTCATTGGGCATCCCCTTCACGCCTTTTGGGCCCAGGACTTCGCTCCCTCTGCCCGGGACTTTGCTCCCTTCATGTCCTATTTAGTCTCCTCGGTTTGCTCAGTATTGTGGATTGTCTGTTGTACCCTGTAGTTCTTCGTGTGTGTCAGTCAAGCTTCATGTTCATTCTTCGTGTTTATTTTCTCAGTGTTTGTGTCGTTTTTTTAATAAATTTTTGTTTTCGTTTAAAACGTCATCATCGCCTGCACTTGCTGCCAACTCAACACGCATTCATCACAATTAGGTGTCCCAGTTACCACAAGACCCCCCACTACACACCCACGCTCCTACCTTATATATAATACATATATTATAAGATCAGATGAGAACAATTATTTATTTATTAATCCAGATGAAAATTCATGTGCCATTTACATGCTCAGCAGAAGCAGAAACAAAAATGAAAAATTACACAAAATAGAGCAACCAATATAAAGTGCAGATAATTACTTATAAAACTCTATGAAGGTTTGTACATTTGTATTATTTATATATAAAATTGTGCAGTATATGTACAAAAGGTCAGATGTGCAAACGGGCCTAAAATGACCAAGATCAGTAAATTATGGATAAGATGATAAGTAAAGTGTAGTAAGGTTGAAGTTAATTGTTGTATTGCATGTATTATCTGTATAGCATAGTTATACTGTATATATATAATTATATTATATATATATATATAATTATGTATAGTATATATAAAAATGAAAAGTGCAAGTGAATAAAGAGTGGATGGACAGATCACCACCAAATAGGGATAGAAGGAAAGACAAAGAAACAAAAGATAAGAAGCTGTTTCCACTACTATGCCTGTTATTTAAAGAAACACGGCAGGGTCATGTGACGCGTAGATGCTTATCAGTTTTCTGTGCTCATATATTATTTAATGAGTATTGCGTTAATGCCCATTTAATCGACCCACCCCCCATTGCCATCACCACCACTTCTCTCCTATTCTTTAGAAAGAAAGTGACATTTGTTATTGTGAACACACTCAGTCATACATAGAGTGCACCACAACAAAATGTGACAATGCATTTAACCCAGTACATGTGGAGCACTGGGCAGCTATCATAGAGACTGGAGCTAATGTAATGAAAGAAGAACTGGTGAAATATGGTCTCTGCTGTTAACACCCAAGCTGCATTTAGTGCAAGAACCCCACTAACACACATACTCACAAACCCCCTTTTAGCCAAGGCATATTATTGAGTTAGCCAACATTAGTAGTTACCTTACCATACATGAGTACTTAGTTTTACACCTCATCTGTATTTGTCATGCATAATAATGTGAGTTTCCAGGCTCAGGATCTGGAGCAGCGTGGTCAGGAGATGACACCAGATCCTGAGTTCCAGTCCAGGGCTCAAGTTCAACAGTAATCTCACAGATCAGCTTCACCTGAATATTAGACAAGTTAAACAGGAAGTAACACTTCCTGCTTTGTGAAGAATTGTGTTTACTCTACAAACTTTCTGAGCATTGCTGCCATAGTTTAGGTTGCTACAATAATACAATACAATGCTACAATAATAAAAAGAAGAACATAATATATTCTTATATAAAAATAACCAATAACAACAACAACAATAATAATAATAATAATAATAATAATAATAATAATAATAATAATAATTGTTATTGTTATAATCATCATCACTATTATTATTATCATTATTATATTATTATTATTATTATTATTATTACTATTATTATCGGTCTTAAAATAAAAATGAAATTGGGTAAATAATACCACAAAAATGTCATAAGCAAATAAATACATTAAATTGGCTGAGTGTAGGTTTTGCTAACTAGAACAGTGGATTACAGCATTTATGTCAAAGGGCACATAATCAGTCCACCCATAATAACGTCATAATAGTTTCTCTATGTGCAGTAGTTATCAGTTAGTTAGTATGAGGCATCTGTTGTTGATCCGTTTTCTGAGCAGATTTAAAAAATATACTTTTCTGAAACATTTTTCATCTGCCGATCCATCATCTGAGCTGCTTTTCCTAACTCCATCTAGTCGCCTATCTAGATCTGCTATATAGTGTCAACCACAGGAGGATGGGTTCCCCTTTCTGAGCCTTGGTTCCCCCCAAAGTTTCTTCCTAAGGCTTGGGGAGTTTTTCCTCGCCTCTGTCGCCTTTTGGCTTGCTCATTAGGGGTTTGGACCTAGATTCTGTAAAGCTGCTTTGTGACAACGTAAAACATAAAAAAATGACTTCACTTGACTTACTGTGAGGTGGCAGCACTAGCCACTGTGGCACTTCTGGTGCACACTGTTTGTGCCAATTTGTTCTGCAACCACAAAGAAAAGTGACCTCTGAATTTTACCCATCACACGTGCACACGTGGAACAGCTGGCAGCTATCAACAGCACCCGGGGAGCAGTGTAGCAGGATGGTACCTTGCTCAAGGGTCCCTTAGTGGTGCCAGGGCCGAGACTTGAATCTGTGACCCTTAGTTGTCATCTTCATGTACACATTAAACGGGGCTGACGTTGTATATCTTTATATTCTCTCTGTGCTGAAGTTGACTTTTTGTCTCAGTTGTATTACACTCACCCACAAACCCAGCCACACACACACACACACACTAACGACAAGAATCACTGGCTGCTCGTCATTTCAGCAATTTCAATATTTCATTATTTCAATAACTGCTCATGCCCAGGCACTCTGATGGATGCATTTAATTCTCTTTTCCGTCAAAATGGTGCTGAAAATAAAGAAGTCCCATCCAGCAGAGAGATGCTTCGCTCCTTTATGTGATCTTCCCATTCTTCAGCAGAAGCTGTGAGATAAAGGAAATGAAAGCAGCCAGACGTCTTTAACAGCTGGCAATTATAAATATAGTCTAATAAAATGTGTGTGGAGTTGAGCTGTCAGCAAGCAGTCGGTCTGACTCCACACAGACTTCACCCAATGCTTTATGGTACTGATGAGTTTAGGGACCACTTTCACCACATTTTACCTTATATTCTATAATCTATAATAATATCAGCATGGCTCTGGCTCATGCTATCTTCAGGCACTGCAGCCGACTGAGATGTCCTCAAGGTCTAAATATTCATCATTCTACAGTGTACAATCTAAAAACCTCTTTCTACACAGACTTTTTGACACCTAACACAGTGGGTCGCATCATCCCATTCTCCAGGAGTTTAAAAACCCTCATGGAATTCAGCTGAAAGTGACTATGTGTCATCGTGAACACACCCAAGCACCACAATGAAATATGACCTCTGCATTTAACCAATTACAACGTGCAGCAGTGGGCAGCTATCAACAATGCCCAGGGAGCAGTGTAGCAGGATGGTTCCAAGGGTACCAAGCTCAAGGGTATCTCAGTGGTGCCCGGGCCGGGACTTGAACCTGCGACCTTCAGTTCACAAGGGCAAAGTCCTAACCACTAGACCACACTGTCCCCAGCTCAAGACCCTTGTGTCGTGACTCCGCTCTCCATCTCTCAAAGCAATGCAGTGCTTTAATTACCACGGACCACCTCCATGTGCATCATTTGCAGTTTTTGTTGTTTACTTTCTATATTTTATTGCTGTCCAGTGTCGATCAAAGGAGGACGGGTTCCCTTTCTGAGTCTTGGTTCCTCCCAAGGTTTTTTCCTCCAGCTAAAGGAGCTTTTCATTGCCTCTCTTGCCTTTGGCTTGCTCATTAGGGGCTCGGACCCGGGCTTTGTTAAGTTGTCAGTTGTAAAAAGCGTATAAAAACATATTGATAAAATGGAACTGAATTACAGAATAGGTTATAAGAGAAAAATTGAGTGTTTTTATTTTTAATGTACGCTAATGTGATAAGTATTTCTGAAGTAAATTTGGACCATTTCTATTGGCCAATTCACCATAAAATGCTTACACAAAGGAAAGGCATTAAACACCACTTTTATGATCTTTCTATAGTGGGGTTGCACATGATGTTGCAGTACAAACCCCAATTTGAGAAATGTTTTTACAAAATGCATCTCTAAATAGATCTCTACAGTTTGCAGAAACAACTCAGCTGTGGCTTTAGTTCACAAAGAGCCTAATTTTATGATTAGAACTGTTACAGAAGCCCAAACTGAATAAAAATGCTTCATATTAAAACCTCATTTGGAACAAAAAGGCCCGGGACAACTGTAATGTCAGTCAGTTTCAGAGAGAAAGTATAAACCTTTTCTTAGAGCAACCAAAACATTATGCAGTGCAAGCAGTTTAGTTGGAATCAGTGTTTCCGCGCATGCCCTCCATCTTTACATAATGTGTGATAATGTACGTTTCTGAAAGTGACGTCACCTGAGCTCAGCTGGACGTCTTGTTTGTTTGCTCTTAATACAGACTCTTGAAAGAGCTGAACATTATTGAACTAAACAGATTAAGATTAGACTAATGGACTTTTTAGGCAAATCCATGGAAAAAACGAATGAAGCTGGGATGGGCCGAAGCATTCTGTACGCTAAAACACACCAAACAGAGCCCCCCAGAAAGGTACTGATCTGATTAAATGTGTTAGTGCCTGTAAACACAAGACCATGTTAGATCACATCCCATGTAAAGAGATGACCCAAAATCTTCAATCCGAATGATTTCAATCAGGAAGTGTGCATGTAAACCCAGCTAGTGATCCTTAAAACTTCCCAAAGAGCCAGTGGACACTGACATGTGGCCAGGAATCAGCTTTCCTGACATTTATGGTTTATATGCTTTCAGGCTTAGAAATGTTCAAATAAATGTCAGGAAACGCAATTACTGAGCCCATGTCGATGTCCATGGACCATTGGTTTTTTGGGAAGTTGTAAGGATCACCGTTAAGTCCTATATATACTTTTACTCTTAGTTCCCAGTTTCCTATACTGAAAGCTGTTGCAGCATGTTTTGCCACTCATTGCATTTTCTCTATTGCTGAGTTTGGATTTTACATATTCAAGAAATATCAATGGCATTTTATGATTAATATGGCCTCTATCAGAGTGACATTCAGCATTTTGGAATGTATTAAACAATAACCAGCCATAATATTACCACTACTGAGAGGTAAAGTGAATAACATTGACTACTGATGTATTTCATTACACTGGCACCTGTCAGGCTGGTGGGATATATTAGGCAGCAAGTGAACAGTCAGTTCCTGAAGCAGATGTGATGGAAGTAAAAGGATCTAAGCCACACTGACGGCTCGTTTAAGGGCCTTATTTGATGGCTAGATGATGGAATCAAAGCATCTGCTTGTATGCAGTAGTTAGTACCTACCAAAAATGATCCAGGGAAGGACAGCGAATCTGTAACAGGGTCATGGGCACCCAACGCTTATTGATGCATGTTGAGAAATGTGTGTTCTGGCACTTTTCTATTACAGCCACCATTAACATTTTGTGCAACAGGAGCTCCTCTTTGGGATTGGACCAGACAGGATAGCCTTCCAGCTCTAAAACATGAACTAACAAATACTTACACTGGCTAGCATCACATTTAGTGATGGGCAAAAAGTCCATGGATGACTGTGGTGAGGGACTTCCATAATTATAATGCAAATCTAAAATAAAGGAAAAGGTCAACATAAACTATAAGTACATAGTGTATGTAAATCAAATGGGGGGGGCGTCTTAACTGTAGTTGATGAATTTAACTTACAAGGGCCAAATGGAGTAAAGTCTAGTCACGTCAAGCTTTATTGTCATCTCAGCCACATACATTAAAGAACACGGTAAGACGAAATGACGACCTCTGGGACCAAAGGTGCAACATACAACACAACAGGACACTAGCACAAACAGACAGCACTTTAGACAGTTCACAAAGGGATGAATGGGAGGGAGAATACACATATGCCAAAAGCAAGAAGGGAAATCAAGGAGGGTGTCCCAAAAGCAGACTATAGAGTGAGGACTGTAAGAGGTCAAAAACAATATACCTGATATACAATATACCTGAACAATATACAACAAGCTGACCCAGAAATTCTTTAAAAAGGCATAGCTTAAAAAACAACAACTAGAATAAAGTGCCATTGATGCAGAGAACTGCTCTTAAGAAGGAGCAGAAGCTATTGCTAATGGCTCCCCCTTGTGGAGGACTTTCAGTTTGCTTAATGTGAGTGAGTGAGTGAGTGCATGAGTGTGTGAGTGAGTTACAAAGCAGTTCAGTGAGGATCTGCTTGTGAACGTCCATCTAATCAATGCTAAATCACCAATAAGGTCAATTTTAATGATTGTATTCAGGATTATTCTGTAATCATGACAGTGGTAATACAGTTATTATGGCTTATGATGAATTACTCAAATCTATTAGCTTATAATGAATTACTATGAAATTACTACTTGAATGCAATAATTCATAAAAAAATCTAAATTACACAATTTTCAATGTAGTCTAATCAGCCAAGATGTGCTTGGTGTCCAAATTTTGCCTTTTCTGTTTAACGCTGGAAGTGGAAGAAAGTAAAAGTGAGTATTTGTCATTGTGAACACATTCAATCACACACAAAGTGCACCACGAAGAAATGGGACCTCTGCATTTAACCCATCACACGTGCACATGTGGAGCAGCAGGCAGATATCAACAGCGTCCAGGGAGCAGTGTAGTGGGACGGTACCTTCGTCAAGGGTATGACTAAGGTACCAGGCCGGGACTTGAACCTGTGACCTTCTGTTCAAAGTCCTAAACACTGGGACACCACTGTCCAAGCTATAAGGCTGACATTGCTAAAAACACTAAGCATCAACAGTCATCCAAAGTAAGTCATACTGTGTCCTAAATCACATAAACAGGTCTGCACCACCTAAACAAGGAGTTGGATGTGGTAAAAGCAGTTAAAGTTTTGGGGATGCCTTAAGAGATTTAGGGGACTGCTGGCTTTGAGCAAATGTCTGGGCCATTACAGTGTGTTCCCAAAGTGGCTTTTACAGTTTGTTATCTCCTTCAGTGTTTTCAGCCTTGTCCTTTCCAGAGGGTCTGTTTTTGACAGTTACATGTCATAGTTCACTGTTTGTCAGATTTTCATATGAATCACTGATTCTGTCTCATTTGCATCAGGCTCATGATGTGCACATATGCACAGTGTTGCTCTCTGTTTGGCCAAGAGGAGCCTTTGAGCATTAAAACACCCAACTATAGAGCAGATATAGACTCAGCTGAACGACAAGGAGATGTCTAGAATCAATAAAGAGCCTTTAAGAGTGAGCAAGCACTTTATAGCGATGTCTTCAATAAAAGTTTGTAAAGTCAATAAAGCGTAATTAGCTGGGCTGCCTCACCGAGGCAAAGCACCTGCTCTGTTCTGTGTTCGCAATTAGAGTTAAAGAATATATCCAAAATTCCCTCATACTGAGGTAGAGGGGCCAAGCTTCACCACCAGGTGGCGCTAGTTCACCTGCTTATTGTTGAAGACAGAGGGTCCTTTCATGAGAGAGACAGAGAAAGAAAACAAAAAGTATACGTTTTTTGTTCTGACGATGGAAAAATATACATTTTACCTTTGCTAAATACTACAGTCTTCTGGAAGTGAAGAAAGGAAAAAAGAAAGAAAGAAAGAAAGAAAAAAGGAGGAAAAAGGAGAGACGAAGAAAGAGGCAAAAAGATCAACGATCAAAGAGACAGAGAAAGCAAAGGAGAGAACGAAAGAAAGGAAAAAAGAAAAAAGAAAGAAAGAAAGAAAAAAAAGAAAGAAAGAACGAAAGCGAGACAGGGAGAGAGAGAGAGAGAGAGAGAGAGAGAGAGAGAGAGAGAGAGAGCGCTTGTGTTGATGTGTAGTGTTAGTCTCTCCTCCTCCTCCACCCCGCCCCCCTACGTCCCGCCCCCTCCATCCTCGGCTCCACCGTGAGTCCCCGCGCGCCTGACAGCGAGCCTGTAGCGGTCCGGCCAGAAGTGAGGGTAGTGGGGCAGCGGGTCTCCCGGCTCTCCCGCACACCTCTGAAGGGAAAAGTTAGAGAAAGACAAAGAGCGGGATGGATGTTTAGCGGCTTTGGTGCGCCCGTAAGCATGCGCTCCTCGCTGTAGTGACTGGTGAAAGTGAGGGAACCCGGGGGCAGCGACGCTGTGATGCTGAGCGCGCGGAGACACTTCTGCTAAACCAGCAGCGCCGCCGCCGCCACCAACACAGACAGCAACCGCGAGGAAAAAAAGTTATGGCCGCTCTCCGGCGCAAATTTGGCGAGGACTACCAGGTGGTGAACACGAGCCGCGGCGCTCCGTTCGCGGCGCCGGCGCGGAAGAAGCGGCAGCGCTTCGTGGAGAAGAACGGCCGCTGCAACGTGCAGCACGGCAACCTGGGCGGGGAGACGAGCCGCTACCTGTCCGACCTGTTCACCACGCTCGTGGACCTGAAGTGGCGCTGGAACCTGCTCATCTTCATCCTCACGTATACGGTGGCGTGGCTGG
This sequence comes from Arnoldichthys spilopterus, assembly GCA_037974385.1. Taxonomy (NCBI): domain Eukaryota; kingdom Metazoa; phylum Chordata; class Actinopteri; order Characiformes; family Lepidarchidae; genus Arnoldichthys; species Arnoldichthys spilopterus. Next base: position 7,143,951 of record JBBPDA010000030.1, read on the forward strand.
TGATGGCCTCCATGTGGTGGGTGATCGCCTACATCCGCGGCGACCTGAGCCACGGCCACGACGCCTCGTACACGCCGTGCGTGGCCAACGTGTACAACTTCCCCTCGGCGTTCCTCTTCTTCATCGAGACCGAGGCCACCATCGGCTACGGCTACCGCTACATCACCGAGAAGTGCCCCGAGGGCATCATCCTCTTCCTCTTCCAGTCGCTGCTGGGCTCCATCGTGGACGCCTTCCTCATCGGCTGCATGTTCATCAAGATGTCGCAGCCGAAGAAGCGCGCGGAGACGCTCATGTTCAGCCAGGACGCCGTGATCTCGCAGCGCGACGGCAAGCTGTGCCTCATGTTCCGCGTGGGCAACCTGAGGAACAGCCACATGGTGTCGGCGCAGATCAGGTGCAAGCTCATCAAGGTGAGTGGTGGAGTGGAGGAGAGGGGGAGAGAGAGCGCACGCGCGCGCAAAGGCGCACAACCTGGCGTTCCATACGCACGCTGGCGCGCGCACCTACTCGTGTGGGCTGTGCGTGCGCACGTGGAAACGCTTGGGGAGACGCACGGCGCACACGCACGCTCACGCACGCATGTTGGTATTGCTATCTTTGCGACTTTTCCGTTTTCCTATCATTATGAGGACATTTGGTCCTCACAAAGTATCAAACATGTACACACGCAAACCCAGTGCGGTATTGCTCTTGTGAATACTTTCCATTGACTTCTGTGATACTACACCCACACCTAAACCTCACCCTCATCTCAGCTTATTCACCTTTTAAAGACTTTAATTTAATGCCTTTCACTGTAAAGCACATTGAAAGACCTCTGCGTATGATAATGTGCTATATAATCAACTTGCCTTGCCTTGCCTTAACCTCAGGAAACCAAAGACAATCTTTCAGCTCTTTTAGTTTTTCCTTAAAAAAGTTTAGTGGAGAAAACACAAATGTTTCTTTGTGAGAACCAGCAAAAGTTCACACGTTGGCAGTTTTTTTCTGTATTCCTGTCATTGTGAGGACCTCACAAGGCATTAAACACATGTACACACAGAGGCATACACGAAGACGTTTACATTCCTCTTTCCCACTCTGTTAGTTTTTCTAAAAAAAAATGGAATATGTGGAGAAATCAGCTTGTGTCTTAGTGAGGACCATCAAAATGTCCTCACTGTAATGGATTTTCCAGTAATTGCTATCTTTATGAGGACATTCGGACCTCACTAAGGAGCATATACAAGGATACACACACACACACACACACACACAAACACTAGGGACTATATCATGATAATTAAAAAAAAGTTTCATGATACACAAGGTCACAATACATATTTTTGGCAATAGATAAAGGCTCATTCATGCTCGGCGCTAAATACGTACATGGACACGGACAGAGCCTTCTGTACGATGCCTTCACTTTGTCTTTATCTGTGCAAGTTTTCTGAGAGCTGAAGCCTTGTTTATGTCCCCTTCACGTACAAAAATGAAGGCATCTGTTTCAATGTAACCGTCACCGCCCGCATACGTCCACGCAGAGTTTTTGTTGGCACAGATGTTGAGCAGCACGTCCACTAAAATGCAGAGTCAACAGCTTCGGACAACAACAAGCATGGCGACAATGGAGGAGGTGCTAAAAATGTATAAGGAGGTGAAAGCGGAGGCTCTGGGTGATAAAATTGATGTTTAAACTCCTTTCCTCGAAACGTTCCTCGAATTTCTCTTGTCCGGCCTGAGCTTTTGACTACACTGCTCCCCCACAACCTTTGGTAGTACTGCTCAGTTTCAACAACAGAGAACAAACAGACGACTCCATTTGTATCCATATACATATATAACATAGAGCATAAATGAGCCGTACGGACAAACTGAGCACAATCAGCCAGTAGTTTAAACAAGTAAAGACAAATTCATTTTAAAAGTGGTGGGACTTTTTGCGGAGAGGTTGTGTGAGTTTAAGTGAAGGATTTTAAACATCTGTATGGTGATAATGTAGATGCTTGCTGTCAAAAATGTTTGACTCTGCCCCCTAGTGGACATACTGCTCAACGTCTGTGCCAACGGAAACTATGCATGGAAGTATGTGGGAGGTGATAGATGTGTTACAAAAAGGGAGCATAAATGAGGCTTTAGTTGGAGTAAATAAAATGCCAGTAGTGCCACTGTGAGTGGCAACAATGCCCAATGCCCTGTATGGTCCAGTTAAATAGGACTAGTTATACAGAAACATTCAGCTGGTCAGAGCTCAGGTACTGAAGATACCATAGTACCCGGACATTGACACATACTAGATGTAATTTATCATGATTATGATAAATATTGTCTTATTGCAGGGCTATAATACACACACACACACACACACACACACACGACAGAGCCTCCCTGCAGATAGAGGTTTTGTTGTTACCTTGACATTTAAACCGGCATTTCGCAAAGTGATGCGCACTGGGACTTCCACTCTAAACAGAGTGGCTCTTCTGGCCAAGTATCTCTGTGGCATTTGTCATGTTTTTGTGTGAGGTGCCGTTTATTCTTCAGAAAGTAATTGGCCCATCCGTTCGCTTATTGTCAGATCTGATAAACAGGTCAGTGAGGAACATGAAATCAGAATACAGAGCAGTTGTCACAGAGTCTGATCGATTGCATGTTTTAGGCCATGCTGGTGTTGAATCTTCCTGCTGACCCCTAGACCATACTAATACTGACAACCAAGCACATTATAGAAGATGATGACAGAAAGCAGAGAATTTCTCACTGTCACTTTAAAGCTAAAGAGAGAAAAATATGCAGCCATAAAATATGTGCCAAAAAAGAAACAAACATCTCCCTTGAAACGTACAATATGTAAATGAGTTGTGTTTCTTTTAGCACACTCAGGCTCTGTGGGGGGTGAGCGCACTGCTGCTTCAGCATTTTATGACTGTGACTTGAAAGGTGCCATAATTATTTTATTTTATGGATTCATGCCTTATAGACAGGCACTGTAAATTTAACTGTAGACCAAAACTTATCATTTTTGTTATTATTATTATTGTTATTGTTATTATTGTTGTTGTTATTATTATTATTATTATTAGTAGTAGTAGTAGTAGTAGTAGTAGTAGTAGCAGAATTACAATGTCATTTAAAAAATCGTGTAAAATGCAAATATTTATCATATTTATGATTTATATGCAAACTCATATTTAATTAAAAATAGATCAAACATCATATCAAATGTTGCAATATATGTAATACTTACAATATATGTATATGCAGGAAGCATATGAAAAATATGTGGTCTTTTCAAAATTGTTGCCAAGGGCAACATAATACTGGAAAAGTTGTGTAATGCTAAAAAAAATACTTGGTGGAACATCTCCAACTAATTAGGTTTATTGGCAACAGGTCAGTAACATGGTTGGGCATAAAAAGACCATCCCAGAGAGGTAAAGTCACTCAGAGAGGGGTTCAGCACTAAACTAACTACAGAAAATAAACTAAAATTGCAAAAATGTTGTTGATTTCTTCATCTGCAGTACACAATATCATTAAAGATTCAGAGAATATGAAAAAATCTCTGTATGTGACAAGTGACAAGGCCAAAAGACCCATTCTGTATGGCCTTGATCTTCGGGCCGTCAGGCAGCAGTGCATTAGAAACACAATTCTGGAGATGTTGGGATATGGGGGTGCATTAGTGCACATGACATGGTAAGCCTCTGAGAAAGTACCATTAATGCTGAAAAATATACACAAGTATATATAATCCTGTATCAGGAATGGTTCACTTTAAACTTCAGCAATTGGACTTCTCAGTTCCCAAACCTTTACAGAGTGTTGCTATGAGAACACAGGGGTAAACAGGTCAATGTCAACTTTTTTTGAAGCGTGTTGCTGGCTATTCGAAATTCAACAATTTTCTCAGTTTCAACACTTGATATGTTATTTTTTTCATTTAAATATGAGTTTGCATGATTTACCTGTTCTACCACATACCGCACATCAGGCCTGGTTTATGTTTGTTCTTCTCAGCGTGCATGGTGGTATGTCACATGGTATAACATTAGTCATGACGTTAAACAGCCTAGTCATGCAGGATGGATTTCCAACTGGTTTTAGAACATCGAGACCTTTGAGTGAGCTAGCTGCACCACAGCTAGAGGTACTGGGCTAAAGCCCCAGCTTGTCAGTGTAGATAATTTCCATCTGTCAGTAGAAGTGTCAGTCTAGGTTAAGGAAGGATAAGCTGCTAAAATGGTCTGAATTCAGCTGCAGGGTCTCCTGATGATATATATGCACTGGATTTGGCTTAAGACTGAAAATGATACTAATAGATGTACTGGGAATGTACCTTTTTGGGAAAGAGCTGATGGAAACTGCAGGAGTTGGCCCGAGACCCATTTTAGCCTAGTGTAGAGTGTAAATATATAACTCCAAATCATTTTTCATCAGCCCGAAGCCCTTACAACACCCAAACCGCCGTGTGCTGCACTGCATATCATTACTGTCCTAAAAAATAAATAAATATATGTCCAAATTGTAATTTTATAAGAAAAGGTAAACATTTTTTATATCTAATGCAAATTAATGTAAAAACAATCCATTCCAAACCATTTTGGCTTGTTCATCATTAAAGTTTCACACTGTAAAGGGCAGCTGCTGTGTTCCAATGAAAAATGGAGATACATGATTTTTTTTTGGAAAGCAATGATATGAAGAATGAGTGAGTGATTATTTATCATTGTGAACACAACACAGTACAGCACACAGTGCACCACAACTAAATGTGACCAGTGCATTGAACCCATCACACATGCACATGTGGGTTAGTGCTTGGAGACGGAACTTTGCTCACGGAACCTTGCTCACAGGTCCCCAGAGTGGTACTTGTTCTGATCTGGGATTTGAACGAGCAACCTTCAGGTCACAGGGGCAACTGCTTAACTGTTACACCACCACTGCCCCAAAGAGGGCAGAAGGATAGAAGGGAGTATTTTCTGACATGCTTATATTCAAAAGGGGTGTCAGTGATACTCAATGTAATGACAATGACAATAACAAATAGTCACTTTCACATCGGAAGTCACTTTCTCCTTGTTTGCTCTGAAAAAAATGTTTAAATACATACATTACTTGTAAAAGACGGCTGCAGACTTCATTACCAACCATCTCAGAGTTCTTGTGCATCTGATTATTCTAGATGATTTAGAGTAAAACTCTAACTTTATCCTTGCTCAAATTACAACTGTTCAAAAATAACATGCAGAAAATGTCTTGAATGTAGTAGAAAATGAAAAGTAATGTGTTGCACATCCATTAACAACAACAAACTGGAACTGTACATATTAAAAAGAGATAAAACCGGGAGCAACATAACTGAACCAGATGTTTAAATACATAAATCGTAACCTGCAAAAGATGGCTGCAGATGTCATCACCATCCAAGAGCTCTCGTGCATCTGATTCATGGACAGAGACGTCACTGCAAATAAAACAAAATAAGACTTTTACTGTAAATGTTTTAAAACTACAATCCCCATTTCCAATGACACATTTAGGATTTGCCACCTGCAACACACTCAAAAAAAGTTGGCACAGAGGAAAATAAAGTGACAAGTTTATGGAATATTCAAGTTTTGCAGTCTTCAAACTTTCCACTCTAAGCAGGCGTTCTGGAAACAGGTAAGGGCACCATGATTGTGCATAAAAGGAGCATGTTCCAAAGGCTCAGTCTTTGAAAGCAAAGACGGGTCATGGCTCAACACTTTGTGCCAACCTTCATGAGAGAATTGACAGTTTTTTTTTTAAATTGACATAGAATTGACATTTCTCAACACAAGATACAAATAATTAAGGTCTTTCATCATCTACAGTACATATTATGAAAAGATGTAGAAAATTCAGAGAAATCTCAGTTACTATAGGATAAGGCCAGAAATCTCAGATGGCACTGCATGAGAAACAGTCATGCTACTGTGATAAATAGAGCCACATGGACTTAATAACTCCTGTCACTTAACACAGTCTGCCACCGCATCAAGAAAGGCAGCTTGAAACTATAAATATTAGTTTTTGGGGAAAATGATTTGAGCTTTTTTTAGGGCATCATAAACACAGTGTGTGTGCATGACTGGTCTCCTAGAAGTCCAGATCTGTCTCTTAATGTATGGATATTCATGAAGGGGCGAATCAGACAATGGCCACCACAGACTGTTGAGCAGCTGATGTCTTGTATCAAGCCAGAATGGGCAAAAACTCCACTTGCGGAACTGCAGCAGTTAGTCTCCTCAGTTCCTAAATGATTACAGAGCGTAATTAAAAGGAAAGGTGATGTAACACAGTGGTTAATACATCCCTGTTTCAACTTTTATTAAGTGTGTTGCAGGCATCAAATTCTGATTTGTTAATTTTTACAAAATATGTTTTTCTTGATCAGTGATAACACTGGGAATCTTTACTTTAAATACAAGGTTAAAATAAATTAACAAATCATGTTTGTTTTTATTGCAGTTTATATAAAAATGCAGAAATGGGGTTTAAATATTTTGGCTGTTGAAGCATGTAAGTTGTAAAAATTATATTTTACAAAATATGACATCTTTAACATGTGCACTGACAATTTAATGCCTTACCTATTTAAATGTTATATCTGACTGAAATCTTTAATATCTCTAATATTCTGACAGTCTGATCCGCTCAGTATCAGCCTATAATTACCACCCCCCCATCCCCCCCAACCAGTGAGTGTGTTATTCCATGATAGATTTAAAAAGGGCATTTGCATAGCTGTGACACAGAGAGGCTGTGGAAGAAATGAGTGAGAGTGGGGCCGCCACAGTGCAGAGTGTTAATCAAACACAACTCCACTCTCTGCTCCATGTCGAAACACGACCTGTGGCCACACCCTGTCACTCTGCAGCCAGTGACATTTAAGAAAGACTGTACTCTCTGTGTTTGCCAGTTAAGATTCTTGCACTGTACATGGAAAGGAAACAGTAGGATTTATATTGGTGGATTCAAATTTTACCAGTTTATGACCGGCAGAGGTGCGTAAATGGACTACAACAGTTATGTTGTGTTCATGTGGAAATGATCAAAAGCAGAATTTCTTTCAGGATAGAAGCTACTGGCTCCAGCCGGTTGGTGCCAAGACGATGGAAGCAGGAAGGAGATTGGTGGAAGCTTTGAGCCTCCCACCAACGCTGAGGTTACATTCACAACCATGCCAAAGAATCTGAGGCGATGCAAAAACATGAACATTTTTTTTGTAGGTCACAACTCTTGAGGAATGCATACTGTTGCATTCCTGGAGAGAGTGAGTGGGCTTGTAGTGCACACTTCGTTTCTCCGCAAAAGTGGCTTAAAACAAAATACAGCAGTCGCCAACAGTGATGCATGGATTTTCTCGGAGCATATTGTGAATATCATCAGTACTTCACAAACAATTATTTTGTAATATCACTGCAAAGAGGAAATAATGGATGCTTTCAAACTGGATTTAGTGCAGCGAAATGCTGAAAAATAAAACTACCGCACTCAGTTTATCACACTATTGTTAATTGTTGCTCCACTTGTTCTTTTTGTCTGTTTCAACTTATCAAATCTCAGAAAAATATAAATATTGTGAAAAGTTCTTGGCAATATTTTTTTTAAGAGGTAGAAAATAGTGGTTAGGTGTAGTGTAGTGGTTAGGGAGTTGCCCCTGTGACCTGAAGGTTGCTGGTTCAAATCCCAGACCGGTACAAGTACCACAGAGGTTCCTGTGAGCAAGGTACCGTACCCAGGTGCTGCCTACATCGGCTGCCCACTGCTTTTACATGGATGGGTTAAATGCAGAGGTCCCATTTCGTTGTGATGCGCTGTGGTGTGTTCATTATGACAAATTATCACTCATTTTCTATGCACTTAGAAAAGAACAAAGAACTTACTCACAGAGTCAAAACTACGCACTTGTAATAGAAGACAACAAACATATACAGCAGAACACTGTGCATGTCTGTGTAATGCATTAGGGCTGCACTACATAGACATAATACCATAATGAATCTATATCCATACGCCATAGATATATGAAGTGAACTATTTGTCATTGTGAAAGCACCCCATCACAGAACATGCACCAAAATAAAATGTAACCTTTGCCATCAACAGCGCTGGGTCAGCAGTGTAGCAGAATGGTACCTTGCTCAAAGGTTCCTCAGTGGTACCTGGGCCGGGACTTGAACCTGCGACCCTCCGACCACCACTGTCCATATTATGCACGGCTTGGATGATGCAGTTTTTTAAATTTCTGCATAGTGCTCTGTGTAGCTCTGTACAGATATTATTATTAAATATTAATATCGTAATATTTATTAACAGACGAGATATAGAACAACCCTAGTGTGCTCGCAAGGGCCTGTGTCCTGCTCTGTTCATCCACAGTACACTAAGCAAACGAAGATATAGCTTAATGACCCATGGAGTATTATACAGGGATTGGTGGAGGGGGGGGATGCACTGTGTCTGGACACACACACACATTCTCACAAGTATATGCACAGTCTATAACAGTCAGTACGAGCTTAAGCTCAGTAGAACTGTGCCAGTCATTAACCACTAATAAGGCATTGAAGGTGGCCAGCTCAATGGACCGTACAGCCAAGTAAGGACAGTGACATACCAGCTATAATTTTGTTCATGTGTTCATTCAGTGTTTGTTTTTGTTCCGAGAAAATTACATTTAAACTATTCATATCTGAACTAGGTATATACAAAAGTATGTAAGCAAAAGTTTTCTTTTTTAACACATACCTGCATATAATGCAAAATTATTAGATTAGAATAGAACTTTATTGATCCCCCTATTGGGGAAATGTATGTGCTGCAGCAGCTGAGAAAGATACATTATATATATATATTTACATAAAAAAAAAAAATACATCAAATCTAACTATATATACACACAACATCAGTCTTAACTAAATAAAGTATTTTTTATAGGAAAAAAATAGAAAATATAAGTGTAAAAGTGATATTGCTCAGTGATTGTTTCATTACGAATAAGTTAAATATATTGCACAAGATAAATATATATGTTTAATGTATCATAAAAAACACAGAATATGTTCAGAAGTTACGGTGGATGTTAGATCTTCATTTTCTTCCAAATATGTTAAACTCATCAAATAAATATATATTACATGTATTATATAATATATTTAAGTACACAAGCCACTTATTTAGCATGCATACACTCTATAGTATATACTAAGAATATAGTATGTGAAATTTGTCATTGCGAATACACTCAATCACACACAAAGTTCACCACAACAGAATGTGACCTCTGCATTTAACCCATCACACATGGAGCAGTGAGCAGCTATCAACAGCTCCCAGGAAGCAGTGTAGTGGAACGGTATTTACTCAAGGTTACCTCAGCAGGTCCCAGGCTAGTTCTTTAACCTGCGACCTTCTGTTTACAACAGCAAGGTCCTAACCACTAGGCCACCACTACCCGAATATATATTTCATAGTATATAGCACTTCATCTCATATTTAACAGAAATGTACTAAACGATATTTGACTGGGAGGCTTCGGCTTTTGCCTACAACTGTATTTAAACAAATGAATAAATAAACAGCACGTTCTTAACGAACACTGGTAAAAAAAAGGGGAAAAATGTTTTAAGACAAGAAGATATTCACATACACTTTGTTTTTTTATAGTTTAATTCATTTTTATTCATATGGCACTTTTACAACATGTAGTAGCTTTATAGAATTCAGGTCCAGACCCTTGGTGTGCAAGTCAAGGGCGACAGAGGAGGAAGAAACCTTGGGAGGAAGCAAGACTCAACCAACAGGGCTCTGTTTAAAATGTCAGTGCAGCAGTAATAAGCTCAATATTTACAGGCTGCGTGAGTGAGACTCTGCTACTAGCTGTTGTTAAGGTGTTTACTCTTCGATAGGTGTGAGCTTGAGTTAATTTCACTTTCCCAGATGTGATTTAGTTCACGGTTGAGGTGAGATATTATTTTTAACCTGCTGAGATGAGCTGATTCCATGTTTGTAGAGCTGCTTCGTGTTTGCAGCACTGTTAAGTTATAAATGATTGATAGAACTCTGCTGTATGCTGCTCTTTGCTTGGTGGGGCAGTGGTGGTGTCACTGTTAGGGAGTTTCCCCTGTGACCTGAGGGTTCGAGGTCATTGGTTCAAATCCCAGACTGGTACTAGTACCACTGAGGTACCTCTGAGCAAGGTTCTGTCCCCAAGCACCGCTGCCTAAGTCAGCTACCCTACATGGATGGGTTAAATGCAGAGGTCACGTTTCATTGTGGCACACTGTGAGCTGTGCTTTGCTGTGCTTTGGTGCGTTCACAGTGACAAATAATCCCTCACTCATTTGTGAACTAATTATATTTTTTTACTATTTTAAAAAAGGAATAAAATAAGAACAAGGTTATTCTGACTCTCCTAAAACCTTATTGATTTATTCAGTATTACTGCAGTTTTCTCACGTTGCATCATATCCTGCGGAATTATTTTGTAATGTATAGTAGGGCTGCTTGATTCGTCCATTTTTATGTTTAATTAAAATTTGTCTTCTAAAGATTATGAAAACAAGACCATCAAGATGATATAATTATTCTGCCGCTTCCCTTTTTGTAACAATGCTCTCGTTTTGTCTTGTGTTACCCGTGGATTCCACAAGGCCTGCTGTATTGCATTCCAGCTGCAACGCGGCCTCTGAAGCTGCTCGCAGCCACTGTGGATAATGTTTGTGATTCCACCAGACGTGTCACAGCGCAATTCTGTAGCATCCGAGAAGCAGCTCTCTGCTCTGCTCGGGTAAAAATACTCGTCTGGTCTTTTTTTGATTGAAGCCGTGGAGCTGCAATGGGCAGAGAAGTCAGCCACAGAAACAGCAGAGTGTCTGTTAAATTTTCAAAACAACCTGAGCGGATATATATATATAGGTAGATGCATTATACATTTAGATGTATTACATATTTCTATATAAATATACATACATATATATTTATAATAAAATGTACTATGTTATGAAGAATATGACTGTGTGTGAAAAAATACATATAAATGTATCTCATTTGTTTTTGTATTATATTTCCTTTTTTGATATATTTCAAAATGTATATTTTATATTTTATATTATATTGAAAAAAATGTAAGTTTTTTAAAAGGTTACTAAATGTGTGATCTTGCCAAAATCAATGAGTAATCATGAGAAATAACCAGTTAAACTTAATTAAACACAATTATTTCAGTCAAACATGAATGTTTTGGTTAAATATAAATAATAGTGATTATGATTTGTGCATAATCAACCAGCCTCATTGTATCGTATCGAATTTGGCCACTTGACCTGTGATATATATTTCGATGTGAAGTGGCTGACAATACCCAGTCCAACATCATAGCAGTAAGTTTAGTGAAAATCAGAAATTCCTGTTGTGTTTACCTTCATTTGTATTTACATTCTGAAACTCTTTTGCCAGCAGACTGCTCTGTTTTATTCTTGCCCAGTTTTCTCTGGTGGTCCGCGATGAGACCTGCGCATCAGTGTGTTAAGAGGAGAATAGATCTCTGCATTAATCACAGATGGATCTCATCACGCTGACATGTTCCATATACCTGTCAGCGGAGAGAGCGGCCGGCAGGATAGCTTCAGCAGCCTCCGCGGTGGGTCCGCGAGGAGCTGCAGACAATGAACCTTATTATCTGACAAAGAATGAATTAATTGATGGCGCGCTGCGGGTCAATGGTGCCAGAGTTAATGAAGCACAGCCGAGCCTGTCAGTTAGACGCGAACAGAGGTGCTTCCCTTTTGAAAGAGGAGGAGACACCAAGAGAGTGAGCACGAGAGGAAGAGACAAGGAGCCGATGAGGTTAAACGCACAAAAGAGGCCAATTTCCGTCTCCTTCAACGTCTACAAAAGAGAAGGAGAGAAAGAGAAAGATAACTGTGAGGGCAACAATGGTGCGACAGAGAGGAGAAGGAAACTTGAGGGTAAAAATGAAATTGGAGCCTGAGCGAAAGCCTTAAAAACCGCTGTTAGCTGGTAGTAACTGCAGAGACAAAGGTAAGACACGGTTTGTCTTCCTCTCTCCCTCTTTGTCCCAGCCTACACTCTAATCTCTGCAGTATTTCTCTCCTGCTTTAGGGCTTTTAAAACAGGCCAAGAGTTTTTATCTTCAAAGACCCTCAGCCTGCATGCCGAACGTTTCAGCCGATCAGCTACACTAAAATAACCCTGAGAGCATCAGGAACAATTGGACAAAAAGAAAAAAGAAAATACGTGAGTCACATCGTGTGGGTTATATAACGGAGGAATAAAATGTTTTTCAAAGGGAGTAAAAGTTTTTTGTTCAGATACAGCACAATAATGGAGTTTCAGAAAGCATCACAGGCATGAAAAATAAAGCAGAATGTGGAATCGCAGAATGTAGATCATGAGCTGAAAACTGTTTAAACTCAAATCTATGTGAAACGACACTTCTGGAGCTTTGTATCCAATCTGTACTTGTAATTGGTGTCCACTAGAGGCACTGTTACACCTCCCAATTAATCATCATTACTGACGTCAAGCTGCTACCAGGAGCATGAAGCATCTGTTTTCTTAGACCAGACACTAATGTTCGATGTAGAGGAGAGTGAGAGTAATTGTGTACATAAATGTATATTAGCACAAGCATTATTTTATGGGTATTGTTATTATATCAATGTTTCTTACTGTGTTTTTGTCTATTTTGGAGACATTGTGGGAACATTTCATGACAAAAGAAATGTTCCAAAATTACTCAAACTGAACTCTCAAGACATTAACCCTTCAATGTGTGTGAGCACACAAATGTGTGTGTGTGTGTGTGTGTACACATTTATTTATTTATTTATTACACATGTTATTTTTCTTTTCTCGTTTATGTAATTGTTTTATTTAAATTATTTCAAAATGTAAAGTTTAAGAAAAATTCACTGTTAAAGATTTTCGAAAGGTTACTAAATGTGTGATGTTGATAAAATCAATGAGTAATCATGTTAAATAACCAGTTAAACATGATTAAACACGATTATTTTCAGTGAAATATGGTTATTTTAGTTAAATATTGACATTACATTAACCATTACGTTAACCCTTTAGAGCATAAACCTATGTGTGACTGGCCACATCTGGCCCATTTTCGACTTTAACTTGTTGATATGTCTACATCAGACTTATCACTGTAACTTATCATTTTTCACTGTAACAAAGATATTTCACACCGATTGCTCAAATTCAGCACAAACTCAGTTTTGCGGGTGTAGTATTTCAACACACGTGTCCATGAAAACCCACAATGGTGTGAGAGGGTCTCTAAAGCTGAAGCCCTGCTTTGATTGGATGGTGTATTACGTTCTCTGATGATCTACTGGGTGAGCATTAGTGCTAACTGCAGATGTGTAGGTCTGGCTTGGAATTTCAGAGGGGAAAAGAAACAATTGAAACACTTGGCATATTGCCAGGGGGCACTGGCAATGACTATTTTTCCTGCCTCCAGTACATCAGCTTCAAGAACTGACTGTTCACTTGCTGCCTAATATATCCCACCTCCCCAACAGATGCCGTTGTAATGAAATAACTACATAGTCAATGTTATTTACTTCACCTGGCAGTGGTGCATGGCTGCGTGTTTGTGTTCCATTATACGTAATATAGGACACGCTACAGTTTTCAGGTCATAAACTATTGTGTATTTCAGTTACACAACTGTGCACAAACACACACATATACACAGCCACATACACACAAAGTTATATCAACACAACTGGCCAAATTACATGTTGACTTTGGAAATGAAGATCATCCCCAACTTAAATATGGAGTTGCACTTATAAACAACAGTTTTACCTTTGGTCCTGTAACTCTTTTGAATAGCAACGGTTAGTGATGTTTGTTTATTTGAGGTCTAACATCATTTGGAAGCTATCGACAGCTAAGAAGCAGGACGGCAAGTCAGTCAGTTAAGAGCTGCACACATTATATGGTAATTAATTGTCAGCTCAGATTTCATGATGATGTCTGGCTTGGAATGCATGTGATTAGCGTTTGAATTTGAAATCGTACCTGTGTATGCAGAGTTAGAGAGTATTGCTGGTGCAAAGATTCATAACCGTACATGTGCAGTTGTGTGTGTGTGTGTGTGTGTGTGTCTTGCTCCTGGAATCTGAATACACACACCAGATGCTTATCACAAGACAACAAAGGAGTTATATTTAAGCTACTAAATCAGCTACACAAGCTCCATGGAGGGATACAAAGGCCAGTACAGGTGCAGAGCAGGGTGGGTAAACAAGCGTGTTACTATGCTACAGGGCTCAGCTCTGTGTGTGTGTGTGAACTAAGCATTTATTTGACTCTCATGCTATCTTGGATGCCTGATTCGTACTCCCAAACACCTTGGCTGAGATTTAAATATATCCCTGTTGAATACATAACATATGTTTGATTATGTGCAATTTATCACAGTGTAAGACCGTTGCACCAGGGCAGTGGTGGCCTAGTGGTTAGGATGTTGTGCTTAGAACTTGAAGGTTGCAGGTTCAAGTCCCAGCCTGGGCACTACTGAGGTACCCTTGGGCAAGGTACCGACCCACTACATTGCTCTATGTCTTGGAAGTCGCTTTGGATAAAAGTTAATGTTTATAAAAATTTAATTTGTCTTTTGTATTAAATTCTGCTGTTACCTAATGAACAATGGCCACTTTGTCTGTAGGAGAAGTTCTGGCTCATTTACTGATTTCTGCAGACAAACCACTATAACTTCTTTTCCAATTCTAGAACAAGTTCTGCGCATTTCCAAAAGGCTAGTGCTGATGCCAAAATGCCAGCACCGGCATGGCTCCACAAACTGCTGGTCCCAAAAGTTCCCAAAAATAGTGGGGGCCTACTGGTCCTAGTTAACTTAAGGTTGCAGGTTCAAGTTCTGGCCCGGGCACCACTGAGGTACCCTTGAGCAAGGTACCATCCCGTTACACTGCTCCCCGGGCGCTGTTGATAACTGCCTGCTGCTCCACGTTTGCACGTGTGATGGGTTAAATGCAGAGGTCACATTTCGCTGTGGTGCTTGAGTGTGTTCACAAT
>JBBPDA010000030.1:7159145-7179975 GCA_037974385.1 Arnoldichthys spilopterus
CATATGCTCTGCATTAACAATGTTTCTTGCATAATAATAATCAATATAAAAATCTATATAATAATCATTCCTTGTGTATTAGTCATGTAGAGTTTTCTTACTGTGACAGACCTATATGCTGCTTGAGAAGCTGAGCTGTCCTTTATAATTGTAATCCCAGCTCCCCACCTTTGGGCTTTTCCTATGTTCCACCGTGTGTCTGGAAGTGCAGTCTGCTTAGAGTCTCATACCGTGAATGAGCCCATTATAAAATCTTATGTGGTGTAACATTATGACCACTGACAGGTAGAGTGAATAACACTGACTCTCTAGTTATTTCATTACAATGACACATGTCGGGCGGGTGGGATATATGAATCAGTAAGTGAACAGTCAGTTCTCGAAGTTGATGTGCTGGAAACAGGAAAAATGAGTGTATGGATCTGAGCCACTTTGATAAGGGCCTTATTGTGATAACTAGGCTGAGTCAGAGCATCTCCAAAACTGCAGGTCTTGTGGAGTGTTTTCCAGGTGTGCAGTAGTTAGCAATCCAAGGAAGGACACCTGGTGAATCGGTAACAGGGTCATGGGAATGGGAGTAAAGGCTAGCTCGTCTGATCCAATTCCACAGAAGAGCTACTGTGGTTCAAAAAGTGAAGGCTGACTCGGATACAAAGGGCAGAACACACAGTTTACCACAGTCAGAGCTGATTATTTTTTCTTTCAGATTTTGTGATGTTTATTTCTTTACATTCTAGAACCAACAGTAGACTACTTTGGGGCATAGAATGAGTCTGAAACCGCATACACTGGCTCTGGACATCTCAATCTGCTTTGGCAAGTCTGCCGCTAGGCATTGACAGGCTAATTAAACATCATGTGGCAAATTACTTCAATCCTACTCATTTTAGGACAGTGGAGGCCTAGTGGTTAGGACATTGCCATTGTGAACCAAAGGTCACAGGTTCAAGTCCTGGCCTGAGCACCACTGAGGTTCCCTTGAGTAAGGTACCGTCCCACTACACTGCTCCCCAGACACTCTTGATAGCTGCCCCCTGCTCCACATGTGCACGAGTGATGGGTTAAATGCAGAGGTCACATTTCGTTGTGGTGCTGGAGTGTGTTCACAATGACAAAGTCACTTTCACTATATAATTAATATAATTATAATCATACATTTTGATTGAAAACATTATTGTCTCTATGACACTGAGACAAATGTGAA
The DNA here is from genome assembly GCA_037974385.1 of Arnoldichthys spilopterus. NCBI lineage: Eukaryota > Metazoa > Chordata > Actinopteri > Characiformes > Lepidarchidae > Arnoldichthys > Arnoldichthys spilopterus. The sequence goes on from JBBPDA010000030.1 coordinate 7,160,350, forward strand.
TGTGACACAAAAAGTGAAAATGTATTTTTTTCCAGTTAAAAAAATGAAAATAAAAATTTAAATATTTAAAATGTTTATTCTAGGAAATTCTACTTAAATTATATTATATATTATAATTTTTAAACTTGCATTTAAATTTTTTCTTTTTTTTTTACTTTCCTTCTTAGCAAATGCAGGTCATTCCTGAAATCTGGAAATGCTGTACCTCCTCTCAGCATCACTACGTCCTGTATCCCAGAGCTCATTTGTGTTAAAAAGATTTTGAAAAGCTAGGTGCTCGAAAACTTTTGATGTGCAGTATAAGTATGTGTGTGTGCTTTACCACCAGCTTAGAAAATGAATTCCATTCCATTTATAACATGCATTTATGAATGTAGGAGGAGAGGCAGACTCGGCAGGAGACGGAAGGTTGTGGAAAGCAGAACTCGGAGACGCTTCACAGTGGGCGGCGTCTGATGTGCTAATGCGTTTGACCTCTCAGAGCTGCAAGTGAATGCAGTGTACTACTATACACACATACAAATCCCAGCACATATATAATACATACTATTTTACAAGAACACACACACACACACACACACACACACACACACACATGCTCAAGTTTGAATGTAAGAGTGCACTTGTTTATGCTGATATAATCAATATATTAGACACACACACAGTATTCACATGCACATAATAAAGTGGGCAGTGGTAGCCACGGGCAGTGGTGACTAGATGTTAGGACCTTGCCCTTGTGAACAGAAGGTCACAGGTTAAGTTCCTGGCCCAGGTAGTGGGGAGTGGTAGCCTAGTGGTTAGGACGCTGCCTTTGGCACCTGAAGGTCACAAGGTACTGTCCTGCTACACTGCTTCCCTGCTGTTAATAGCTGCCCGCTGCTCCACGTGTGATGGGTTAAATGCAGAGGTCACATTTCCTTGTTGCGCAGATTGAGTGTGTTCACAATGATAAAATAAGTCACTTTTTCTTTACTTAAAGTCATTCTAATTGAAAGTGTGCGAGTGAACAAAAACTGTGCTATGTAGCAGTTCCTGCACATATGAAGTAATGCAGATTTGAAATATAATGCAGATAAATCAGTTGCCACTTATATTCACATCTGGTACTTCCAGCAGGCCTGGAGTGAAGTTTTTTTTTATCACAACATGTGTCACATCCACTGCATTTTCGATTGTATACATTTTATACATTTTGTAAAGCAATGGGAGTGTTTGCTTGGCTGTATCAGACCGTATCAGTCCAAATACCCTGGAGGAAAAAGTGCCAATTAGAAAAGATTCTGTGGAATTTGAACGTTTTAATGTTTCTTACTTTTCTGTTTCTAATTAAACCAAATGTGTTGTGCTTTGTAAGCCTAGAAGAACCTGTGGGTTCCCCACTGAGCACAACTCATGATGGGGTATTTGTTTTTACTTATGGAACATATTTAAAGTCAGATAAAAGCAATAACAAAAGGCTGACCATGTCATACACACCCTGGTGTGGTGTTGTGAAAGGGCTGATAATTAGGTGAAATCACAGTTTGTGGTGCATTAACGGATTTAGAGCAATTTTTCCAAGCAAAACTATTGTTTCCCCAGATTATACCCTATTGAAAACACGGCTAACACCTATACACAACCACACATACACACACACACAGATGCATCAATAACTGCTAAGGCAACACCAGAGGGAAATGATAGAGCTGTTTGTTGTCTTTATTGTTGATCTTGTAGCGTGCTGAGTTGTTTGTGGCTGAGGCAGACACTGGCGTGAAGTGATAAATTGAGTTAATTAATGATAATTAGATTACAAGAGACATAGAAGGTATGACTCAGGGCTCAACCAACCCTGAGTGGTGCCAGTGTGTGTGTGTGTGTGTGTGTGTGTGTGTGTGAGAGAAAGTGACTGTGGGCTTTCTGTCTAGGTCTTGTCATTTATTTGTATGTACATTGTATTTAATTTGTTTTTCAGTGAAAATTATCCCTGCAGGCAACTTTCACTCATTTTCAGTCTCTCTCTCTCTCTCTCTCTCTCTCTCTCTCTCTCTCTCTCTCTCTCTCTCTCTCTCTCTCTGTTTCTCTGCTGGGAACTGAGCATGAGGTATGAGGGAGACTGTATAAATGAAATGTGAAGCGCAAGTGACCGTCATTGTGAACACACACAAGCACCACAATGAAATGGGACCTCTGCATTTAACCCATCACACGTGCACCCGGGGAGCAGTGTAGGGGGATGGTACCTTGCTCAAGGGCACCTCAGTAGTGCCCAGGCTGGTGCTTGAATCTGTGACCTTCAGTTCACAAGGGAAATGTCCTTACCACTAGGCCATCACTGCCTATTGCACAAATTAATTGTTTCTGGGTTCTAAGTGTTATATTTATATGTTACATATTGTTTATCTCTAAATCCTCTGTAAAAACGATTCATCTTGAACAACGATTTTACTGACCACATCCCACAAACGTTTCATATTTATAGTGGCAAAACAGGCACATTGGACAGTCCCAGGAAGTTCTAGTAAATTTTAAAAGATTCTGGAAAGTTCCAGAAAATTCTGGACAATTCTAGAAACGTCTGGACAATTCTCATGGTTCCAGAATATTCTGGAAGTCTACTTAGCATTTAAAGTGAATGTTCTTGAAAACAGATGCATTTCAAAATGTCATTGTTCCAAAAGACAGAAGCATGCAGACCACACGCATTACACCAAAAGGAAACTAGAAAGCAGCTCCAAAGCTTCCTGTGAGAACTCGTCACCTTTCTGTAATCTGATTTCCTCGTACACACACACAACCCAATCGGAACTCAGCCATGCATAAAATGGGGGCAAGGTGTGTTTGCGTGGAGCTGAATTTGCAGCCTGCACCAGCACGTTGATAAAGCCACAGTGAAAATTGAGTCCTTTTTTTATCTGTCCGCACCTTTCCTGGTGGGTGTGCAGCTGCGCTGTCAGAGCCACTGTGGATCACCTTTAAGTAAAGCAGAAAAATCCCAGGCCTAATTGAACCATGCGTGAGACTAAGCAGAACTGATGGTCGCTGCCACTACCGAAGCTGCTCTTTTTATGCGCTCCTTTCTTCCGTAATGGCTTGTCTTCTCAGGCAGCATCTGTCCATCACTATCCCTTTCTTTACTCTTTCCACATCTCTGCTTACTCTCCCTCTCTCTGATGGCATGTGGAATGAGGTAGATGACCAGTCTTTCTGGGATGCCATTTAGTAGATGTCATGAGCCGTGACAGTGCAGTCTTACAGACACACATGCATTCACATGCACACACACACTCCGATACTCTCTGGGGCAAACCCTCAGGGGAAAACAGCAGCCTTTCTGAACATGTTCTCGCTTCACCCAGGGGGTTTCTGGGATTTCTATTCCTGACAGATCCAAGCTGCCTTTTTTAAACAAAGTTCACAAGGCCCACACTCATACGTGTCGTTTCCACTTTGGACTTTTTCGCCTTTCATCACTACTTCCTAAGCTAGGTAAATCACTGAATACGTTTCCTCTGGCTGCCCAGCTGTAATGAGAACAGAAGCAGAATTATGGATTAACCCTCCAGTTTTCTGGGCAGTTATTTGGTCTGGACAGTTATTTATTCGAGTGCATTTTGAGTCTTTTTATTTTATTAAAACATGCACTGAACTTAACCTCAATTTATAGACATTTTCAGTGAGCGTCCACACCGGAAGTCAGACAAAGGGATGCTAATTGCAGGTGGTTCTGTTGCGCTAACACCCATTAGAAGTTCTGTGGATTTTTCTGAGAAGATTTAAGAGAATACAAGAATTTAATTTACATTTTTTACTAATTTGTTCATGCATTCAGAGTTTTAAAATAATAAATAAAAATAAAGATAAATAATTGAATAATAAATGAAACATTATCATTAATATTACTCTAAATGAATATAAAATTCAAAGAAAAGAAATTTCATTGCTTTTTTCTTGGTGTGGCCATTAAAGGGTTAAATCAGTAGATAACACCACTAATATATGGATCTATGGTAAACACCTACTTTCAGGGTGTTACTACACAGCTTAATGCTATTACAGTAAACTTCATAATGTTCCCTAATAAGAATTATAGTGATTCATTATGTTGTTATTGCAAACCAGCAAAGACATGCCCAGTTGTATTAGAAGCTTTTTGAAAAGCTGAGCATCTCTATACTTTTTTTCAGGCAAGTACATTAAATATTGACCACCAATCCCAGCAATGTGTTGTTCTGCATCGAGTCTTTGCAGTCATTGTTTGCAGAAATACACCAAACTTCTGTTTTGTGCGGGATATATATCGATCCATCAGCCGAACAGGGTTTCATTATTTTCGCAAGGCATTTCAGAAGGCACATAGGTCCTGTGAAAGTGCACGGGTTTGCAGATTTCCATGAAGCATGATGTGACTGGACTGCACAGCAGCCACAGCTCAAAGGAAAAGAACCCTTTAGCTGCTAGCTGGACAGCATCTGGCTATGCAAATCTTTTTTCACCAAAGCAAAGTTTGTCAGTGTGCTCTGTGCACTGAGACTGAACCAGTGAATTTTTAGGGTCAGTTAAAGAAATTTACACAAAACATGAATAGTTTCATTAATTTAGAGGTTCGTGTTCAGCTGAGGGAGATATAATATTAACAGATGTGGTTATGATACATTTTTAACACCAGTGTTCCATCCTAAAATGAATACCTTGTCCTATTTCGACAAATTGCTTCACAAAGCCAAAGCATGGATTTGGAATTTATATATTCCGAAAGGCTCGAGGGAGTTGAGAAAAGAAACTGTTTGTGAGTTTAATGGCTAAAGGGTCATTGGCACAAAACCACTTTGAGACCCTTGTTCTAAAAACAAGGGCATATAGTAACTAATACAAAGCCCTGCTTTTCCTGGGGCTTTCTTTTCTACTTATTGAGTACGTGTTGTAGTGCACACCAAACAAATGCAACCTCTGGATTTGACCCATCGCTGTAGGAACAGTGAGAAACGACATGGGGAACAGTACCTTGCTCACAGGTACCTCAGTGGAACCTTTACCAATCCAGGATTTAAATGGGCGACCTTCAGATCACAGGGGCAACTCCCTTACCATTACACTACCACCGCTTGGCCCCAGAGCCTAGCTAAAGTTTCTTTTTTTGATGAAAGTGATTTATTTGTCATTGTGAACACACTTAGTGACCAAGTTGGTCAAGTGTACCTCATCAGTGCCTAGGCCAGGACTTGAACTTGCGACCTTCGGTTCACAAGGGCAATGTCCTAACCCCTAAACCACCACTGCCCACTCACCTAAATGAGAGTGAAATACATGCATGTGGCTCCCTAGTGGGTGAGCTGTTTTAAATGGGGAAACCCATGGAAGGATGTACATTTGGTTTGTTTAATTGCAACCAGTGTTGAATATACCTTATACCTTTTATTGCACAAGCAACCTAAGACTATAAATTTATGTCAATTCATGAGATCCTGCTGGTGTGGGTTCAGTTTTCTCCATTCCTCCAATCAATGACAGAGAAAAAAAATGCTAAAAGGTTCCCCTTGTGGAGATCCGTCAGGCTGCTAAATGTGAGTGAGTAAGAGATCTGGGTGGTTTGGCTGGTTACAAGATGCAAACCCTCATGAGTGAATGTTACAGCTTTAAGGATTGGTATTAAGACCTGCAAGTTCCTGATTTTGGTAAAATTAAATGTTTTAGTGATTTTAATTAGATTAACAGTTATGCATGTAATAGCTGTAAAGTTCACTTATCACTCCACCCTCACCAAGAACAAAGCAAAAAGGTAAAACCTCTAGGGGGGTCTCAAAAATACCATCCCAAGTTTAGTCACTGTATATTTTCTAACCAGGTAGTGTAATCTACATTGCAGTGAATTGTTCAAATGAGCAGAAACTGATGCGACTGCTGAAGCTGGTTTAAAGTCCTGTAGCTAATAGCTTGTATGACTGTGTATGGGACCTGCTGTTTGCCCTCTTACACACCTTTCATTCATTAGAACAAGCTTAGAAAGACTGTCGATACTTGATGGTGTTACTACATAAAGGATATTTGTTTCTGTGTGTGTCTGTTTGTCTCTATTGTCTATTCAGGGCAGTGAGTGCACCGTAGCATAGTGCTGCAGGGCTCTTTGTAAGAGGCTTTTGCGTGTCTGCTTCTCAGATACAGTCATTCGTCTTTTTAAGCTTAAGACGAACGGACAAGAGTGAAACAGTGAGGTGGCTTCAGGCCACTGGCAGATTAAACCAAACGGAAGAATGCAGTGTTCCGCAGAGCACCCCTCACTCAGCTTAAGATGCAAACAACAGAGGAGCCCACAGCACCCCACAGCTCAGGCCAAATCCCTCCCAACTGCTGGGACTGAGGTGTTCGTTCTGGCCTTAATCTCTGTCAAAAGAAATTAAAATCTCTATTAAGATCTTGAATATGTTTGTTCAGTTTGGTTTATGTGGTTACATAAAGAAATTAAGAGATGCTGACACTCCCCCTTAAACAAAATATGTTCATGCAGGTGTAGGTGGGCTTCAGGCCCTTCAACTGATGATTTTAAAAAACGGATTACAGAAAGAAAGAAAAAAGAATTGGTTAAATTCTACTGGTTGCTTGCTTAATATTTACTATGTAGTTCAGAGAATACCACTTATCTCCATTTTTGCTTTTTTGACTTTGTTTTTTTGACATCATCGTAGCAGCTGGCCTTTACATAGTGTGGAACTTTTATGATGAACAAACCAATACAAATGATCCACTTATTCTAAAATGTTTTGTGTTAGTTTGTAAGGAAGGAAAGCTGTCGCCTTCTTCTGTGAAGTTACAATTTTGGAAATACTTGTTTTTTCTTGTACAGCGACAATACGTCTATTAAAATAGCACTTTGGATGGTTCAGCAAAGTTTTAACATGCCAAGTAACTAAATGTAGCTTGGTAAAGTCTGCAGATTTTCACGAGTATTAGTGTTTAATATCCAGTCAGTGCAGTAGGTTATATTACCAACTAACGCAAACAGCAAATTAAAATGACTGTCACTAATGTTTACTGGCAGAAATCCAAACCTTTGCCATGTTCTTGTAGCTAGTGCAGAATGTGGTCTTGTGTTTTCCTGTTACAATAAACATGGTTGTCCTGGGGAGAGACACCAACTTGATGGCAACATATGTCTAAAATCTTTATATACACCTCAGAGTCAGTGGTACCTTCACATACATGCAGCTCACCAATGCTCTGGACACTGAGGTACCTACATACCATCACAGATGTTGGCGTGGGCACCTTTCGCTCATGTCATGAAAGGTAACATTCATCTTTTGCACAGAGAACTTGACGCCTGACAATCAGAAATGTGGACTCATCTGACCAAAGCACAGGGTTCCACAGGCTTTTGGTCCATCTGAGATAAGCTCAGGCTCAGAGAACTCATGTGTGTTTCTGCATAGAGTTGATGTGGCTTCCCTACCGTTTAATGTTGCATTTCTTGATGCAGCAACAAAGTGTCAGTGGTTGTCTGAAGTCCTCCTGATAGGGAGGGAAGCCCACCCCCATACCATCACAGATGCTGGCTTGTGTGCCTTTTGCTGATAACAGTCTGGACAGCCATTTTCATCTTTGAATTGAAGAACTTATAATATTCTGTGCACTTTTCATTTTTTTCGAACTCTGCCCCAGGTGTTAAGTGTGTTGCCTCCATCAAAATCGAAATTTGTGCATATGTAGCAAAAACATTTTATAAATAAAACTATGAAAATTCTTTCCTTTGCACTTTTATCAGTTGAATAAAGGTTCACATTATTTAACATACCGAGGCAGAGGTGGCCTGGTGTTTAGGGCCCTGCCCTTGTGAACAAAAGGTCGCAGGTTCAAGTCCCGACTGGGGAACAACTGAGGTGCCCTTGAGCAAGGTACCATCCTGCTGCACTGCTCCCCGGGCATTTTTCATAGCTGCCCACTGCTGCACATGTAATCAGTTAAATGCAGAGGACAGATTTTGTTGTGGTGCACTTTGTGTGTGTTTGAGTGTGTCCACAACGACAAATCTATCCATCCATCCATTTTCTAAACCGCTTTTTCTGTTTCCGGGGAAGCTGGACCCAATCCCAGCTGACTGCGGGTCTAAAGTGGGGTTTACGCAGAACATGAGGCTCAACCCACTCATACACACATTTACACCTACGGGCAATTTTAGACTATCCAATCAACCTACTGCAGCCTTTGGACTGCGGGAAGAAACCGGAGTGCCCGGAGGAAACCCACATAAACACGGGGAGAGCTTGCAAACTCCCAATGACAAATCATCACTTTCATATCACAGATTTTTGTCTTTATTGCATATGAAAAATATCCCAGCTTTTCTGGGGTTTGTAGATTTGCTTGTGTGGTTTCTGACACTGCATGACACATTATTTTCTCTAAACAGAGGGGTGAGTGAGAAGTCACTGAATGGGTGAAAGCAAAGGAACACTGAGTATGTGTTAACTCTATATGACTGACTCTTCTGCTGTCATTGTCGCACTCTGTGTGTGTGTGTGTGAGTGTGTGTCTGTGTCTGTGTCTGCCTCTGGCACTTGTGATAAAAATACTAGAAGAAGTTGGGTTTTAATTCAAATCCCATAAGACCCTGTAATGAACAGAGCCTAGAGACAGGCTGCATGCGCTGAGTTGTTTTATTAGAGGCAACCCAATATTCATAGTCATCACAGGCAGAGGTTAAAACACAAGCATGCAGCAAAAACCTGAGGTACATCCATAACCAGAAAACACTGTTTAACAACTGAGACTTTGCAGAGAGCTAAGTGTGAGGTATACAATCTGGTGGCATAATGGTTAGGGAGCTGCCCCGGCTCAAATCCCAAACTAGTACAAGTATTACTGAGGTGCTGTGAGCAAGGTATCATTCCCAAGCCCTGCTGCCTGGGTGCTGCACATGTCAGCTGCCCACTGCTCCTACATGGACGGGTTAAATGTAGAGGTTCTAGGGCAGTGATGGAACAGAAGGTTGCAAGTTCAAGTCCTATCCCGGGTACCACTGCCTGCTGCTCAACGAATGCAAGTGTGTTGGGTTAAATGCAGTTAAATCACAAAGGCAAGGGCTTCTCCCTGACCGTTACAACACCATTGACCATAAGTTGAATGTGTCTTCACCTATGTGTTCAGTACCCAATTAAAATTCCTTCCTTGTCATCACTGCTATCAAGATGAGCTGAAATCCTGTCTGCAACTAAAGTGTAAAAACCCAGAGATGATCCACCAGGTCTGAACAGCAGGATCAGCATCGATAACTATGCAAAACCTTATATTTCATTTTTATTCATGACTATATAGAATATTTTCTCAGTTGCATATTCAAATGCTGTTTAAAAATGTGGATATTTGAATAATAAAAAGCTTTAAATCCCTATTATATACTCCAGGTGAAATGAGTACAGGGGTCACCATTATTCAGAGGTAAACTGTGTTGAAAAGGCAGATGGGTTGGATAAATATAGAGGAGAGATATGGGATGTGTAGGCAGGGGATGGGAGGCTGGGATAGACTGCACGTGGGCCGTCAGTGTAGAGACGCTTCATGGTGGAAACACTCACAGTGCACTGGAGGACACATGAGTACTCTCTGAAAGCGGACCCAAAAACCTCTATGTGGGTGAGAATGGTGTGTATGTGTGTGTGTGTGTGTGTGTGAGAGAGAGAAAGTTGTGTGTGGGGGTGGGGGGTTGTGTGTGTCTGTATGTGGGTTGAAGAGTATTTCTGCAATAAGATGTGTCCTTCGCTCACTGTGTGTATACGCGTGTGTGTTTTTTATATTAGTTTTGTGAACAGTCCCACAGATCCCCATGCTAATCCTGTCTCAGATAAGGATGTGACAGGTATGAGCCAAAGGCGAGCAGATCCTCAGATATTGCTTTACAACTGTTCTGCAAAGAAAATAGTAAAGGAACGAATCTTTGAACATTGGTTTAATATTACCAGTTCCTTCCAACAAAAAACTGCAGAGTTCAGTGTTAATGTCATAATACTGTCACAGTTTCAAACTCTGCTCAATTTTTGTAGAGTTTGTCAGTTTAACATAAAGGTTGTTTTGGTGCAGTGGTTAATACCGTCACCTCACAGCGAGAAGGTCCTGGGTTCGATCCCTGGGTCGGCCACGGGTGCCTTTCTGTGCGGAGTTTGCAAGCTCTCCCCGTGTTCGTGTGTGTGTTTCCTCCGGGTTCTCCGGTTTCCTCCCACTGTCCAAAGGCTGCAGTAGGTTGATTGGGTGCTCTAAATTGCCCCTGGTGTGAGTGTGTGTGTATGACTGGTGTCTGTCTATGTGTTGCAGGCAGCTGGACTTGGTTGAGACCACCTAGAACATTTGATGAGACCAATGACTGAGACAAGTCCAAAACAAGTCAGAGATTCAAGAAAAACACCCTGATTCCTGAAATTGAAATAATGTATGAAAAGGAAAAATGAACACCAGCATGCCTCTATTTCTCTTCTGAGGGTCTTTGTCTTCTTTCGTGAATGAAAGAAAAGAGCAGAAACTTTAAACAATCATTTATGCTAAAGATTAGCATAAACATATGTTTTGTTTCAGGATTTTTTTTAATTAATAAAATAATACTGAATAATAAAATTGTACTGAAGCAGAAAACATGTTTAACCTTAACTCTCCAGCCTTGTTCAGACAAGATTTCAGATGGGATTTAATGCTTTTTTGTCATTTAAAAGCTTCTTGATGTTAAAATGTGCACAGCACATACAGTGTAAAGATGGCGAGATTAAGCTTTTAACAGGCATGTAGGTATGTATTCTTACTTTGTATACTGTAGTTTTACAGCATTTTGGTTTAAATGCAGTGGTGGCCGAGTGGTTAGGACATTGCCCTTGTGAACCGACGGTTGCAGGTTCAAGTCCAGGCCTGGGCATTACTGAGGTACCCTGCCAACTGCTCCACGTGTGCACGTGTGATGGATTAAATGTAGAGGGCACATTTGGATGTCCTTGTCCTTGCCTCTACTCTAATGTCATGATAAGTTTATGTTCTAGGTGCAACACTGTAGTGACGTTTGCCACAATCGTTTAAATAGCTACATACATCTGTTGAGGAACGTCACAGGTTTAAAACGGAACCCTCCAGCTTAAAATCAGATTTAGGAAACAAATTCAATTGGCCTCGCAGTGTTATCAAAACCAATTTAGTGAAAGTGATGTATTTGTCATTGTGAACACACTTAATCGCACACAAAGTGGACCAAAAAGAAACGTTACTTCTGCATTTACCCCTTCATGTGACACAGTGAGAAGCTATTTGAAGTGCCCGGGCAGCAGTGAAGCCGGACGGTTCCTTGCTCAAGGGAACCTCAGTGGTGCCTGTGTTCAGGATTTGAACCAGCAAACTTCAGTGCACAAGGCCAAAGTCCTAACCACTAGGCCACAACTGCCAATTTCCACACAGATCTAGTCTTTTCTATTATTTTTCTATTTCACTTTCCAGTAAATGGCATAAAAGCATTTCAAATCTACTGCACAGGTCTGTGTTACACCAAAAGAGTGAGTGAGAAGCCGCCAAAGAGGTTCATGTGGGTAGAGAGGAGTGGTAACAGCAGCATGTTCCTGCGTATGTATGTTTTCCCAGATTAAAGTGTGTGTGTGACATGAGGTGTAAACGTAATCTGGATTATATGGAGTATTGTGATGATTTAATGTTATTTATTCCCATCAGAGAAAAAGTGGTGCTCTCACTCACACACACACACACACACACACACATGGCGCCATGCTGTCTTATCCTATTAATTTGTAGACACTGAGAGCTCGCCCGAGTGACGGAGAGCTAGGTGGGGGGTGGCGTTGGCATTTTCTTTCGGCTATGGCATTTTTTCAAACTCTGCTCTCTGTCGTCGCTGTTTTTTTTTTTTTGCCTTTTCACCAGTGTGTCTTTGTTAGAGAGAGAAAGCCAGTAAGGGTAGATGCTGTATAGAAATAAACAGGAAGACACCGGAGCGGGGGGGGGACGTAAGTGTGTGTATTTGTGTCTCAGGCGTCTGCGTGAGGACTATTAAATGTTTCTGCCTGAGTGTACGGCTGTATAGGGGACACGGCCTGTCCAAACAGTGTTAACACATTCCCCAGCCTCTGCTACCACACACACATACACACACACGTGCACACAAACACCCTTTGGGGACGTGCACAGCAAGAACATCTGACGTAGCACTCTATAGGAAGCTCCACACATGCTAAATTACCCTTTTAATATTCATGGCTGATTCTGAACATGCAGATTAGATGAGGGGCGTGTGATATCTCAGAGTGATACATCACACAACTATAAAATAACCACATATTACTATACATTAATGCAATACTTTTGCAAAAATAAATCAGTTTTTTTTTTTTAAATACTCCCCTCGCTGAACTGTAGTCAGTCGGCTCGGGCACGTTTAGTGTCTGAGGTTTGTTTTTTGATAGGATTTTCCCACTAGAGCACATGCTATGCCCACCATACCAGCACAGCGAAAGAAAATTTACTGTGGATAAGAAACCAGCACACTCTAATGTGCTCTCTCCCTCTCTGTGTCTGTCTGTTTCTCTCTCTCTCTCTCTCTCTCTCTCTCTCTCTCCCTCTCTTACTCACTTTCTCTCTTTTTCCTTCTCTCCATCTCTCAAATTTTGTAGCAGCAGTTTGACATTACTGGATTTCAAAAACTCTTTCTTGCTTTGTTTCTGTCTCTGTCTCTGTCTATCCCTCTCCCTCTCTCTTACTTTTCTCTTTCTGTGTCTCTTTTTTTCTCTCTCTCTTTCTCTCTCTCTCTTTTTGACTCTTTCTCTCTCTCCTTCCCTCAAATTTTGTAACAGCACTTTAAAAATGACTGGATTTCTAAAACTATATGTCTCTCTCTGGTTCTCTCTCTGTCTCTGTCTCTTTTTTTTCTCTCTGTCTCTCCCTCTCCCACCCTCTTTCTTTTCTCTTTCTGTCTCTCTTTCTCTTTCTTTTCTCTTTCTGTCTCTCTCTCTCTCTTTCTCTCTCTCTTTCTCTCCTCTCCATCTCTGTCTCTATCTTTTTCTTTCTCGCTCTCTCTCTCTCTCTCTCTGAAATTTTGTCACAGTAGTTTGAAATTTTTGGATTTTTTTGGAGATTTTTCTTCTTGCACGATGTTACTCTGATGTTGAGTAAGATGATGACGAGTATGACCGTGACCTCCTCCTCTCCTCTTTCTCTCTTTTTTCAGTCTCGTCAGACCCCTGAGGGTGAGTTCTTGCCGTTGGATCAGTGTGAGCTGGATGTTGGTTTTGGGACAGGAGCTGACCAGCTGTTCCTCGTCTCACCTCTGACCATCTGCCATGAGATCAATCCCAAAAGTCCCTTCTTCGACCTGTCCCAGCGATCACTCATGAACGAACAGTTTGAAATCGTCGTTATCTTAGAGGGCATAGTGGAAACCACCGGTAACGTGGTTTTCATCTTCTTTCCCGTTTTGCTCCATTTCATTCTCTGTGCATTTGACAATTTTTCTGTCCTCTTTCAGCAATTCTCCCTTTGTGTGGCCAGCTTAAAAACTTGGTATAGACTCCAGATGGCTGTACTTCATAATTGCCTTTATGCATTACTTACTCTGCCTGTCTTTGTATTTGCCTGTTCTAAATGCAATCCCCCCAATCAAGTTAGCATATTCTGTCCCTCGAATATACTCTTAGCAAAAGACTTCTGTACATCAGCGGTTCTCAAATGTAGACCCAAAGACGTCCACATTTTTCCTTTATCCCTATGTAAATCAAATTTTCCTGGATCCAACATGTGGATGGTCTGGGGTTCCCTAATTACTTGTTGGAGAACCACCTCTATACAGTACCAGTGAAAGGTTCTTTGACTTTTGAGGTGATATAGAACCATTTTTTAAAAAATGTTCTTTATAGAGCATTATATAATAGGTACTCAGCCATGGTGAAGAGCCATTTAAACACAAATAGAACCATTTAAACATTCAAATGGTTCTATTTACCTTCAATGAGCCCCCATTTAAAGAGCGTAGGGGTTTACACCCAAACTTGACCAACAGCTTTTAATATTGGTTCCATAGCAAAGTAAATTGCATTCTGAATGTGTGCATGCTCAGAAACTACAGTGCATTCAACTTTAAATGCAGCATGGAGCTTCTTTTACATAGTGATAGGAAACACTGTAGCACTCAGAAAGCTTCACTTCCATTTACTGATCCATTTTACTATGACCAGCACTGACAAGACACATGACCCAACAAATCTGTATTAAGATTTTAAGTTAAGAAACAAAGACTGTAAGGTCAGTGTGGTAAGATCAGTGGGAAAATATGATTATTAAAGCTAAGCTGTCTAATCCGGTTGAAATGCAAAAGCCAATCCTACCATAACTTTGTGTTAGCGTGTTAGCATGTGTGAACCCTTTTTGCCAATTCCTGATTAAACATGGACATTTGAAACTTGTAAAAGACATTCCATGCTTTCTGTTATAGCCATTAGTTAGCTAGCAAAGATCCCTGGTGCATTACTACTGCTGTTTTCAAAATTAAATGATGAAATAAAAGGTGCAGTAATGGTTAAGCTAGCAGTCATATCCAGAGTCAGTGTGGTGTACAGGGCTTCCAGATGTCCAGGGGTGACATATTTCTTACTATTCTTTTAGTTTAAAACAAAAACATAATATTAGAATAAGAGAATTACTACAATACTTGTATGATGTTGCTATGACACAAAAATGTATAATATTTGTGTATAATAAATGCATAGTATTTTTAGTTGCCAGTGATTATGAGGTCTTATGTGAAGACCTAGAAGGCCTCAAGGGTTCCTCTCTGTGTATTTTGTCTGTTTTATCTTATCCAACAAATCCAGGAAAGCAAAATATTATGACATGTCATGAAACTATCTTCAAATATTGTGATATTAGTCTTTTTTCATACAGCCCACACCTGCTTCAACCTTTTTTTGTATTTTTTTCTAATACTTTCTCCTTGAATAAGGCTATGTCACGCTCTGGTGACACACGATCTGTATCTGATGATTATTCCACAGGCTGGAACTTTAATGAATCTTTCCTTCAGCTTTTTCTCTGATATCCCTCCCACTATTTGGAACTGCTGGAAGGTCTGCCGGGAGCTCCTACACTGTTCATCACTAATAAGATCAAATTTGAATGCTTCTCTTTTCATGTTCTCTTTCAGCTTAGTCTTCATACTGTTTCCATCTCAATTTCAGCAATTATTATTTCCAGCTCTTTCACTTCACAGTGTTCTCTCCCTAACAGCAATTTTTTTTTTTTATATTTATTTGTTTTATTTTATTTTACATATGCATTTTAATAAGAATGTTTAAAATTATTTCATGTTTTTGTGGACAATTCTTTCTTTTGTAGAGTGACCTTATCAAATTAAATTGCAGTGGCAGATAAATTCACTTCCTTCAAGAAATATTCCGAAAAACAAGGAAAATGCATTTATGCAGTAAATGCCAGTGCAGTGAGAGCCTTTCACTTGAAAAGATCACTTAAAATAAGTAACAATGTCTAGAAATAACAGCAATAATCTTACTTTATAAAATATTATGTTATCACTGAGCCAATGTACATGTACCTGAACATTTTTGGCTCCTCTAGAGTAAACTTGGAGGTTTGAAGCTTGTAAATTCCATTGCATTTTTATTTGAAGATAGTAGCAGACACATTAACATATATTTTATCTTGTATTTAGCAATTTTACATGAACTACTTCAGTACAGAGTTGTGATGTAGAGCTATTTCCTGAAAAGCTGGGACATTACGTAAAATGCAATAGAATCTGTGATTTGTTAATTAACTTTTTCTATATTTTTTCCTATAATTTTTTTTCTAGATTTTTTTATATTTACAATTTCTAAATATTAATCAAATATAGAACTTAATGCCTGCAACACACTCAAAAACGTTACAGCATCTTACCTTTTGATTCTAGTTTTGTTTGGGAACTGAGGATACTAATTGTTGCAGTTTTTGGCCATTTTCACTTTATACAAGACAAATCCTCAACAGTGCATGGTCTGCATTATATGATTTTCCTTTTAATGACAGGACATACATTTTCAACAGGAGACAGATATGCCTCTGCATCAATACCTTCACATACCTTCATACAAGGTATCCTACACATGTCATTGTGCTGTGAGCACTAATGCACCCCCCAGACCATGACAGATATTAGCTTTAGCATAGCAGTCTGGATGGTCCATTTCGTCTTTGTCACAGGGAAATCAATACCAGTGTTACCTGTAAACAAGCTGACATGGACTCATCTGATTCTCATCTGCACATGTCTTTCAGTCAATCTGAAAGGAGTTCAGGCCTGAAACTTTTCACAATACTATGTGCTGTAGATCAAGAAACACCTACATTCATGTGCTGAGAATGTTCTTTGTGAACAGTTTCTTTTTCTTTTGACTGACAATTCTGTCTCATAAAGTGGTGAGCCACAACCACTTTGCTTACAAAGACTGTGGTGGATTCTCTTAATATACACCCTAATGATCCCCTCACATATCACCTCCTTTTTGTGGAATGTTTCAAAACGGCTTCAAAACTTGAATATTTAAAAAAATTTCTCTACTCTTATTTTTACTCTGTCGCAAAATTGTTGAGTTTGTTGGAGGCATCAAATTACATGGTGCAAGCAAAAACATGCAGGTGGCTAGTTGCCATGTTCCATGATATATTTGACACACAATTAATTAAAAAATAAGCATAAATAATATTGATAAAATAATAAATAATGCATAAAATAATACATAATAAAATAGATAATAATACAAATAAAATACAAATAATGTATTTTATAATGTACTTTTTTATTATAAAAATAATTAAGACAATAATTGTATATTTATATTTTTATTATATCAAATATTTATAGGTAATCAAAACTGTAGATTTCTAATCTATTTCAAATGACCATGTCGATGTATGTCTAAAATGTTGGAACACTTATGCTCCATTCATTTAGCACTTCAGGAGCTTATGAGAACAGCTGATGTATTCTTATGAGAATGTTTGTGGGCTTTGGTCGTTCTAGTGTTAAAATATGTTTATGTTTAGAAAATTAAATATGTAAATTGCAGATTCTTGTTTTCATTGCAACTTTTTTAGGAATATTGTTTGTATTATATATGTGAAAGTTGAACCCAAACTCTAACCTTAACTTCAGTAAGCAAAAGGAGTGTAATTACACTTTCTGTTAAAACATATAAAATATTCAAGTCAGTTCTCAGGTTGGTCCTGAAGGTTAACTCTTTTTCCTAAAAAGTCAGGAAATATTTGCTCTGAAAAATGACAAAAACATGCACGCGCAGCAGCAGCAGTAGAATAAAACAGAAAGGTTTTTAGATTGGGTTACAAGTGCCTGTTATAACCTTGCTTGTGCTTCCAGCTGTAGTCTATGCATAATAACTGCTTTATGTCTCACACATGCTGCTTTGATGTATGAGCTCCAGATTCACTGCTTTTGTCTTACGCACATGCAGAGATCGAAGGAATGTGAGTGTGAAAGAACTGAGTGCTTTTCCAACAGGACATGTCAGCTAGCCCCTGGCATTTTCTCTCCCTTTCATATTGCATAATATATTTTTCCTTCAGACCACACATGCAAAGAGAACATGGAATTAAAATTCCTACTCTACCTTTTCATATCTGTCTCACAGAAACACACACATACTTTTTCTCATTGTCTCATTTCCCTTTGTTATGCGGTGAATACTAAAGATAAATCCCCAGTGTATTTCCATTAAAGTCGAGTCAGTTCATTAACATGTTCTTGGTTTAATTGACTGAAAATAATTCATGATTTTTACATCTAACACCTTAACCCATTAATGTTTCCATGATCTAGCAAAGCTGAAAATGCATAGATCTTTGTGCCATGGAATAGGAATTTACAATAGTTTTTCAATAGTTTTACTGACCAACTTAATTGTATTTTGTAAATATACACACATTTACAGTTTAATGGCTGCAACACAAAAAATGGCACAGAGACATTTCTTTTTAATAACACTTTGCAATAGTTATAGTAGTTTTGCAACTGGAAATTTTGTTAATTCTTGCTTGATTTAAGACTTTAGCTGCTCAACAGTCTGTGGTGGCCTTTGTCTGATTCCCCTCTTCATGATACATTTTCAATAGGAGATAGATCTGCACTGGCAACAGATCAGTCAAGCACACAAACTCTGTGTTTATGAAACCACACTGCTGTAGCCAGTGCAGAATGTGGTCTGGTATTGCCCTGCTGAAATAACCATGGACGTCCCAAGAAGATATGTTAATGGAAACATATGTTTCTCCAAAATCCTAATATATGCATCAGGGTCAGTGGCACCTTCACAGACATACAGCTCACCCATGCTGTGGGCACTGACACACCCCTATACCATTACAGATCTTTTGTGGATAATCTGGCTGGTCATTTCATCTTTGGCACTGAAAACTTGACACGTGGTTTTAAACAAGCAGAAATATGGAGTCATATGACCATAGCAAGCAGGTTTGCTGTCTTTCGGTCTGAGATGAGCTTACTGACCTTACAGTGTTTTTTAATTTGAGTTTGGAAAATATCCTAACTTTTCTGGAAATGCGGTTTGTAGAAACTCTGGACACTGTGATTTGCATACAAGTTGGCATACGACACCTCATTGGCCTTTTTATAGAAATAGCTTCACTACAACTAGCAGAGGCGATTATAAACCAATAGCTACACATACATACTCTGAAGATTTATCTTCTCTCTGTTTCTCGCATGTCATACGGTGCTGATTTCTCATTGTGAATCTCCCCGCTGTGGACTTGTAGAGCTGAAGCTGAGTGCTGTTGTGCACTCATAAGCGCTTATTGATCGACAGGGGCCCTGGACCCGGATAGAAATGTCAAGCTAATCATTGTACACAATCTCGGGTCAGGCAGCCACATTTCCCTCGGCTATTGAGAGACACAGACAGCTGCACCATCCCTTTAAATTATACAATAGCTGTTTAAAGACTTGTTTAAAGCCCCAAGTACTTTGGGCCATGTAGCATTAAGAGGTTAATGAACAGGTGATTTTTTTTTTTACTAATCTACTGTTCTTTAAACCAAAACACAAAAAGCACTCAAACAAACCTGTGGTCAATACCAGCACCAATATCTGAATATTTTACTTTTAAGCATTTAAAAATAAGTTCACACTTTAAACCATGTGTGATGTGCACTGATGTAGGACTCGAAAGATGGAGTTTTGGTTAATACATTATTTGAACTGTACGTACAGCTCAAAACACATTCATAACCACTGAATATCATATTGTTTTTTACATGACAGTATTAACAAGATGTTTAATAAAGTAAATCAGATTTTATTAACACAAGAGGCTAAAGTGATGGACGTTTGTTTGATTTTGTTGTGAAGCATCATTCCCCTGTCACTGGACTTGAACTAGTTAACCCTTTAATGGCCACACCAGGAAAAAAAACAGCAATGAAAAAAAAAGTCCATGCATTTTTTATATTAATTTGGGACAACAATAACAATAATGTTTAATATGTTTATTCAACAGCCCTGTAGGTTTTTAAATATGAAGTGAAGTGAAAGTGACTCTTTGTCATTGTGAACACACTCAAGCACCACAACGAAATGTGACCTCTGCA
>JBBPDA010000030.1:7180720-7199605 GCA_037974385.1 Arnoldichthys spilopterus
CACAACGAAATGTGACCTCTGCATTTAACCCATCACACGTGCACACATGGAGCAGTGGGCAGCTATCAACAGCGCCCAGGGAGCAGGGTCGCGGGACGGTACCTTGCTCAAGAGTACCTCAGTAATGCCCGGGCCGGGACTCGAACCTGATAGAACAGTTTTATTGTAAAACCCTTACAAATTAGTGAACGTCAAATTAAATTCTTGGAACATTTTTTTCAGAGAAATCCATAAAACGTGTGTCAGTGCAACGAAAGGACATGAAACAAGCATGCCTTTGTCTAATGTCAAGTGAGGAGGATCACTGAAAATGTCTACTGATTAAAGACAGTAAAATTCAGTGGATTTTTGACCATAACAGACCTGAACCAAGTGGCAGTGAACAGTCAGGTTAAGTTCAGTGCATGGTTCAGTTAGATATAGGGACTCAAAATGTGCTCGACCAGAACTCTAAAGGGTTAGGGACACCATATACATACGTCTATATGATTTTCTCTACATTTTCCTGTTTCATTGTAGTGTAACTGTTACAGTTCATAGCAATCTACACTAGTCCTCTGCCTTAAAAGATCTTCATAAGAGTGTTATACATGAAACCAATGGAACTGTTACTTTAGGTTAAGGCCTCGTATGTCAATACAGTATCATTACGTTCATAAACATCTGAAGCCACACTGGCAGAAGCTGTTAAATAAATAAATACTCAAATATTGTTATTATTCAATGCTTATGCATGTTTCTTGAAGCCCTGTGTCTTTAACCACATATATAGATATTCTTGTCCAGAGCAACTTACAAAGTTACTGTTGCAAATACTGGCTATAATTTTAATAGTGGACCAATCATAATATTCCCAATATATAATAATGTTTTCCCATTGAGTGATGATAGATTATGCAGCCCCTAAAAATAGATGCCTACATGGATCTAAACATGATGCCTGGACACCCCTAAACATTTCACCTGACATGAACTGGCACATCTGGATGAGCTGACCAGCTGTTCCACTGAGGCTGGATTAAATTCAGCGAGGCTGTAAGAATGTTCCTCCTATAACAACAGCCACCTTTACTTCATGCCTCTCTCACCTTCATCTCATTCCCTCAGATTTACAGCACTGGGTTTATCCTTCAACATGCAGCACCATGCACAGATTTATTTGCAGACCCATTTACCTCTAGAATTAAGAAAAGTATGTACAATATAGGTGTGTGTGTGTGTGTGTGTGTGTGTGTGTGTGTGGTGTGTCTATCTGTTATAAATGGTGCTGTTTAGTGCTTTAATTATAAGGGCGCACAGATCCCGGCTCTCGATCCATTTCCCATTACAGATCAAAATGAAGGAGTCAGAAGGGCCCAATTAAAGTAGGTGAGGTGATCAAAGGAAAATTATTTTGAGGAACATGAGATGTTTCTGGTGCTCATAGTATATAAATAGTTTTAACAAACAGAAAAATCAGATATCCGCTCTGCTACAGATTCATATTCCTATTGTAATGCATGACATATGAGATAAAGACCTTGTATCTCCTAAGAGGATGTTTTTAGGAGAAGTGAAAAATGTTCTTAAAGATTTTACAAAGATTTTATTCCATGCAATTATGGACCATTTTTTTGGTCAATCTGTGGTGTAAAAAATGACAATGTTCCACGCAGTGAGTGTATATATCTCTTATGATGATTCTTTACACTTGATGCACATTGTTGATAAACTGTTTCACTCTGGCAGTAGCAGGAAAGAACTTGTATCAAGAGAGACATCAATGTAATTTGTCATTTAAAAGATGTTGAGTGATGTTAATTATTTAATGCAGTAGCACATACTTATTACTTACTAATTGCCTGTCCAAGAGAAAAAACCAAGTATCTCTAAAATAGAAGGCGGCAAAAACATGGGTGAATGATTATTCATCATTGTGAACACACCACAACACAGCACAAAGTGCACCACAACAAAATGTGACCTCTGCATTTAACCCATCCATGTAGGAGCAGTGGGCAGCTAAGGTAGGAAGCACCCAGGGAGCAGTGCTTGTTCACAGTACCTTAGGGGTATTTGTACCCGTATTAGATTTAAACTGGGGCAACTCCCTAAACCGTTAGACCACCACTGCCCCTTACTTCTAGTGTAAGTTGATGGAAAAAATGATTTGGATGTGATTATGGCACATTTCTATTTATCTGTTCATGATTAAAGTTTCACACGATGCAAAGGCCAGCTGTTGTGTTGATGTAGAAAAAAAACTAAAAATTAAAAATGGAGATAAGTGGTTTTCTCTGGACAGCGAGAATATTTGGAATATATCATCGCTGAGATTAAAAAGAAAGTCTTGAGGAGAAAAGAAAAATGTTCTGAACTGTAATGTACATTACTGGTTCCCAAACTGTGGTACACATATCCCTCAGGGGTAAACCCAGTGATGGGGGATTATGTAAAATAATACTGACATGCACTTTAAACTACAATTTCTTCCTACAGCAGTAATGTAACCCTCTTGTTGTAGTGCTGAAGTTAGTTTCCTTTTCACAAATGTGGTCTACTTTGCAGTTGTAGTGAGATATTTGCTTGTAACTTGATGCCATTAGCACTATTGCAAGCGGGCAATGTTACTGTGCTGGTTGTGATCTATGGCACATGTCTGTGAACATTTTGTTCCTCACTGTTCCTAATTCTGTAGCTGCAGAATCTCTCACACACATTCATGCCCTCCTATTGACCACAGTTGGCCCTGGTGGCTTTGTGATTACAAATGAAATCTTGCTCATTCCTGTTCTCTGGCCAGGAGTCAACCATGCCTACAATACAGGCCTTACAAGCTTCCCTAACATTATTTATTGTGTTATTCAGTTCACCTAGTGTGTTGATCATCAGAAGTATGTAATGATAAAAGGGATTGATTTTTCAAGGCAAAATACCTTACATCTGCATCATGGCTGTGTGTGTGTGTGTGGTAGCAGGCTAGCAAATGTGTGAGCAGACTGAGGAGTTTATGCATTAATCATCTTAAAACATTGTGATGAGTTAAATGCAGAGGTCACATTTCGATGTGGTGAACTTTGTGTGATAAAGTGTCTTCACAATGACAAATAAGCCATTTTAACAGTCAAAAAGAGAGAAAAAGTCTTTGTAAGTTGTGCTTCTGTTATTGTTTAATGGCTGTTGGCTTTTAGGTCTTTTATGTGATCTTAGTAGTCAAAAAATGTATTAGTGATTTCCAAGAAGTGTATTTGATTGAAATGTCTATATCTAGTATACAAAAGCAGGTAAAGTCTCTGAGGGGTTACAGGACCGTAAAACGCCTGTAAACCACTGATGTACATGATTCCAAGCAGTCTGGACCATTTTTACTGGTCCATTTAGGGATTAAAAATAAAAACTGAAAGTCTTGAAGATTTGATACAGCCATGACTTACTTTTAAGCCCACATTAATAACTGGTATTTATAATCTCTGTAGGCTGCTGAGAGAAGTAAAAGTGAACACACTCAAGCACCACAGCAAAATGTGACCTCTGCATTAAACCCATCACACGTGCAGCACCAGGCAGCTATCAACAGCACCCGGGGAGCAGTGTAGTGGGGCGGTACCTTGCTCAAGGGCACCTCAGTAGTGCCCGGGCCAGGACTTGAACCTGCGACCTTCAGGTCCCAAAGGCAGGATCCTAACCACTAGGCCACCACAGCCATTTTTCTTCTTTTTTTTTTTTATTATAAATACTTTGGAATTCCTTCTACATTTTTTAAAGAGCATTTTTTTTCTTCCAGAACATAGCCCAAAGATGATTATTCTCTCTCTGTCTGTGTGCGTGTGTGCATGTAAAATTATAGTTTTTTTTTGTGTAGCATGAAAGAGTGAAAGATTCCCTTTTGCAGGTGTATTGACTGTCTCTCCGCTCTCTGTTCAACAAAGTCCATAAGAAAACTGGTTGAGTAACGATTTGACTGCCTGCTTTTATGAGCCGCTGAATACTGAAAGCCCAAAAGAGCTGCCTAAAGAGCTGCCACATGCAGAGACACACTGTACTGAACAACTGTACATTAGCCCTTACTGATAGAGTGATGAAAGAAAACAGATGACTGAAACAGAGGGAGAGGGAATATTATTTATTATTATATTTTTGGCCATTTAAACCATTCTTATGCAAATGGAATGAGGGTCTTTTTTTAAAAGGGAGTGTGTTTTATTTCTTGTATTTTCATTTTGGACAAAAAGCAGTCATAGAACAATCCAGTGTTTCATATCAATACGAATTAAGGCTGTCCTTGTTTCTGGGTCTTAAAGATTGATGAGGTGTGAGTGGCATTTTTGCTGAGCCAATATAATTGAGGTACACCATGTTCGAAAAGCAGCCTGGGCTAAATGGATGGGATAAAAGTTCTGAGAGAAAGTGGTCACACCGCTTTTAGGTGTGAGGATCCTTTGGAAGATTAGAATGATACATGTTCTTCCCGCCAGCCATGAACAGCACATTTAATCATTTTACCTTCATCTTCCACTCCAGTAGCTCTGCTATAGACTGTCTGCAGTAACAACACTCTGCATCACTTCAGCTTCAATGGGTCACTAAACTGCTGTGGGCTGAATGGGCAGTCATATGTAAATGTGTTCATGTTCTGACATTACAACCATCATGAACTGACTTGATGAATTGGCTGCTTAGTTTCCATGTGTGGAATGCACAGACTTTTGTATTGTTTACATAGTACATTTGACTTATTATCATATTTAAAAAATGAGGAAAATATGGTTTTCTATGCAATGGACCCTCTATGGAAATGTAACCTTCCCATTTTTTTTGTTTTTCTATCTTTCTGTCAATCCCTTCACTTTGTTCCGTAGGTATGACATGTCAGGCGCGAACCTCCTACACTGAAGACGAGGTGCTGTGGGGTCACCGCTTCTTGCCGGTCATGTCCCTGGAGGAGGGCTTTTTCCGGGTGGACTACTCCCAGTTTCACAGCACCTTTGAGGTACCCACGCCACCATATAGTGTCAAAGAGCATGAGGAGAAGAGCTCGCTTCCTTCCCCTATGGCCACGCCCCACCGTGACCGGGTCTTCTCCGTCAACTGCCTAGAACTGGGTGAGGAACGGGTCGGCCAGGGCAGCGGCAGCGCTTCCTGCAGACTGCCCAGCAAGCTGCAGCGCATGAGCTCATCCGGCAAGGAGGATCTTCAGAGAAAAGTCTTGCGTCTGAGCTCACAGCCTTCAGAGAAAGCATCCAGCACAGGAGATCTGCCCTTGAAGCTGCAGCGTCTGGGCTCTGGCCCGGGCCAGGGGGACGGCGATAGCCACTTCCACCTCAAGGCTTTAAAAGTTGGATTCGAACCCATGACCATGTCTACTGGAGACATCCACCAGAGGAGCTTGCCTCCTACTCCAGCTCCCGTCACCACACACCCTCACGCCACTCTACACACACCATTGCCCTCTGCAACGGGAGGGCGGCCTGAGGACAACCTGCCGGCAAAGTTGCGGAGGATGAATGCTGATCGTTGAGATCAGCTGGACACTTGGTGGAAGTTGTTCTTTGCTGCTGATCAGAGATCAAATTTTTGCATTTATTTTGCATCAATCATATTTTGGATTTGGTGGGACAGGCTGGTCTTGGATCAGCATAGAAAGAACAACATCTAACCAGAATTAGCAAATACTCGGAATGGAAGGACAGTGGTCATGGATAGACTTTGAAAAGCATCCTAATGGCACATGTGGCAAATGCAAAGGACAGAAATAAGGGGGGGAACTAGAGGGAGGGAAATGAAGTGTTCAAAGACTGACAGGTGTATGATGGGAGAGGGTTACTTAGCCGTTTGGATGCGTGTTAGTTAGGGGTGTAACGATACACATATTAATATTTTTTTCTGATAAGGTAATGTGAAACAGCATAAACAAGAATTTGTAGACAACTAAACATCTGTAATACAAATAAAGCTAAACTTTATTTTAATAGTTCACTGTTTGTAAACAAATTAGCCAACAATGGCCTGGGTACAAACAGTGCAACGTACTCCATTGGGGTTAACTTTAACACATTAAGGGGATAATTGTAAGGCCTGGTCCACACGGGCATTCAAATCTTGGATAAGTGACTGAGCGCCGTAGGTGTGTTTGCCTTAAGTATGACGTTACTTTCAGAATCTAATTCTGTGTGTTTACCTTTGGGGCCAGTAATCAGGCAGGACAGTTTTGTGGGGTTTGAGGTTCATCCCTCACTGTATTAGTAAAATTTGGATCAGTGTCTTTATTAGACATAAACCTTGACGTTGTTGTGTTAAAAATTCTGATACGGCGAGAACATCCCCACCACTACTGGGTTACACTCTGACTGAAGAATCATAGGACAAATACGGTCCTCCAGAGTGCTAAACTAATAGCATGCAAATGCAATAAAGGGGTTTTCTGTGATCTTATCAATATTTTGGGTAGAAAATGATGCCAAGAAAAAGCTACATGCTACATTTTTTTATGCCACCCGAATATGCAGCTGACTGTCCTGAAAGCTTGTTTGATTTGCGCTAATGTGCAGAAAAACAGTCACATTTGATCAGCGATCACCTGAAAAAAACCCTTGATTCAGACGTCCGTGTGGACAGGGCCTAACATTTGTTAAAAGTCTGGTAAATCGACCCAAACACAATAATTCATTAGAAGATAAAGCTGTTTGAACCAGACAAACTTTCTTACATTAGAAATATCTACTTAGATAAATATGATTAGCCAAAAGAGGCCGTCAAGCATGATATTTTTGACAACAAAAATTAGAACAGCAGAAATTAAATGTTTTATTTACATTTGTAATTAATCTGGGCATAAAAGCTGAATTTGTGTAGGAGGAACATGGACTTCTCTTACTGTTGGCAAGACATAAATGCAAAACTGCATTAAAGCTAACCCCACCATGTGGAGGCTGCACTTTAGCCTAACTAGCTCTCATAGCAAGTTATTTATCTGCTTTAAAACGATGCTGTTACAGACATAATAGAGGGAGAATAGAATAATACAGGTGAGAATTTTGTGACTCTTCCACAAAAAATTCAGTAATAAAGAAAAAGTTATTTTGTGATTATCTTTACATTTCAGAAATAAAGCTGCTATGAGAACACGAGATGGCCAAAAGGATGTTCAGCTTTATACCAGACATTACATAACCACATTAGTAGGGGTGTAAATCATGAGTTTCATCACGATTCTATACAATCTGATGATATTAGACAATGATCTGATACGTTTTCAATACCTCAAAAACTGAATCGGTGCGATTTGGTTCAAAACTGGCATCTACAGTCAGTATTTCACACAATCTGCTACATTTCCATCAACACATGCAAACAAATTTAATTTGTAAACATTTTATTATTAAAGGTCAAATACTGCAGTGTAGTCATAAGCGAAAGCAGCTTCTCAGTGCAGAACACAGTAAAATCAAATTTTTTATGGGTCACATTAATACATTGGCTCGGGCGCTATTTTAGTCGATGCATCGATACAGATTGATTCATTTTTACACCCCTACGCATTAGTTTGTGCTCCACTCTCCTTTACACACTGTGAATCAAATACAGTATAATTTTATTTGTGATTTCAGACGTATAAACATAAAATGTTTTTTTTTTTACTATTTTATTATTTGTAAAAAAATGAAAATCCAGACAGCCACAAAACACAGCCCTGCACTATCACTGTTTTCACTTTCTGCATAATTACATTTATTATTACTTGTATTAATAATGCTTTCACCAGGCAGTGGTCTTCTTTTAGAAACGAGACAAATTAAAATAAAAGCAAAATAAACATTTCATTTCCTAAATAACATTTCTTTACTTTTTTATTGGAAATGTATCCCATTGTGCCAAAAGCCACCGTATATATCGTGTCCAGTAAACTGTGTATCGTTACACCTCTAAGTGTTTGTGTCTGTTTCACAGAGCGTCAGACACTAGCTGGACTAATGTTACTCTGCTGCGTTAGCTGGTTACACAAGACTCTATTCTCACACACACAAACACAAACACATCACCATGTGTGCATGCATTCACATTCACCAACTCTGTGTAGCACCCCTCCCTCATCCCATAGTTTTGAAATGAATAAATTCTACTTAAGATGCTGCTGTTGTTGATTTTGAGTCAATTTTGTTTTTCCTCCTTTTTTACCTCAGATCAAAATGTTTAACAAACTGATACTATTCTCATCTGTAAAGCCAATGAATCTGTAGTCCAGATAAATATATTGCTGCACTTTTCATGTGCAGGTGCATTATCCTTAGATGAATTGCAAAATCATTTCCTTTCATTGTTTATTCATGCAACATGAACAATGTTTTATTCATGCAATATCAAGATGGACTCGACGTTGCATGAATAAAACAATGTAATGAAAGTATTATCGTGAATTCAAGTCCGCAAAATGCGATGTGATTCAGATATGCTCGAAATAGACCGATACAGCCTTTTATACAGTGTGCATGTAAAAACAGGAGAAAGCTGCCCAGGGCTTCAGGCCGAAGACAACCAACAAACATCTTCAACCTTCTCAAACTTGTTTTTGTTTCAGAAAGTTTAGAAAAAGAACTAATAAAGCAAGTGAAACGTCGGTAAACATTCTAGAAAATATTACATGTGGGGGAACATTCTCTAGATCGGTGTGACTGAGGGAGAATATTCTAGAACAGTGTCACAGGGGAGAATGTTCTAGAGGAAAATAATGTAGAACTGGGGGAAATATGTTCTAGAACCTTGTGACTTTTGGGAAAATATTCAGGAACAGTATAAAGATTCTAGAGCAGTGTAACTGTGGGTAGAAGAAAACGCAATGCATGATAGTTCAGCCATGCCTGAAACCACCTTAACACATGAATGTGTGAAGAATGGATATGACCGAGCCACTGGAGAAGCTATAATGACAAATACAGCGTGAACAATATGATGATGACCGAGCTCTGTTTCCACAGTAATCTAAGACTGCCTACTAATCTACCTTGCCTACCCATCCAGACAGGAAGCTTGCTTGACTTACCCTGTCCTTTATTTAGTCTGGCATCAAGTCCTTTTGATTTCATGGGGGCATAATTTTTTTTTGCATGTAAAAAGAAAAGACGCAGATCAAATCAGCTGATTATCTCTGAATTGGTGCCACTCTCTATACAGGGGAGGAGCCATTACAAAAGGTTTGTTGTTGATATGTAGTTAATCAAAGAAGCATGAAGATGTGATAAGGTAGGATTTAATGTTTCTGGCCTTTACACACGGTACACACTAAATTAGAATCTACTCATATTTACAGACTCCAAAGAAAGAGTGGGGGAGAGATTTAAAAAAATTTTTTTTTTTTTTTAAAAGTACACATTTCTACCAAATCAAGAGTGGAAGTGAAGGGTAAAAAATAAATCTTCATATACAACTCCAGAGAGGATAGACAATAAAAACAAAAATATTTTAAACATTTAAAACACTTTTCTAAAAGAATTGCATTCATCCATCCGTAATTTTCACTTCCACATTTCACATAATTTCCAGTTTTATTGATAACACAATGTTATACAGCTGTTGTTTTTGGCTACAAAGTGTTATAGTTCATCTGCTTATGTCTAAACCCTCTGTAAAAACAGCTCTATTCATTAAAAACGTTGATGTAATGACCACAGCTCACAAACATTTATATTTATTGTGGCAAAACAGGAGAATTTTTATCTTTTTTGTACAGTCCCAGTAAGTTCTAGAATGTTCTGAAAGATTCCAATTCTAGAAACTCACATTCACAGTTCCAGAATATTCTGGAAGTCTATTTAGCGTTTAAAGTGAATGGAGAATGGTCTTGAAAACAGATACATTTCAAAATTCATTGTCAAAAGTCCTGAGCACAGAAGTAAAAGTGTTTGTGGAACAACAGCCATGTTCTATTGATTTTACGTGGAATGGATTAGGAAAACACACTTTGTACCCAGGAGCAAAAATAAAATAGAACTGTGTTACGTTGTGTAATAATAAAGTTGTGGTGTAATGTTAGGGAGTTGCCCCTGTAATCTGAATGTCACTGGTTCAAATCCTACACCTGCACAAGTACCACTGAGGTACCACTGAGCAAGGCATCATCCCCAAGCACTGCTCCCCAGGAGCTGCCAACAACAGCTGCCTACTGCTGCTACACGGATGGGTTAAATGCAGAGGATGCATTTTGTTTTGCACTGTGTGCTGTGTGGGGTGTTCACAATGCCAAATAATCTCTCAAATTCACTTATATTACAGAATAAAATAAAAAAATTTAAATATGTAGAGTGAAAGTCAGTTCTTGTTCAGGAAGAAATGTGAATATGAGAAAACAGGAGACAAATCATATAAACCAGCCATTGCTAATGGGTGCATAAATGTCATGCAACCTCCATAGACAAGCAATGGTACAACCCCAAATCAAAAAAAGTTGGGATAGTATGGAAAACACAAATAAAAAAAAGAAAGTTGTGATTTCTAAGTTTATTTTGACTTGTATTTCATTGCAGATAATATGAACACAAAATATGTTTTGTCTGGTCAACTTCCTTTCATTTGTAAATATACTTCCTTTCCGGTCATTCAGACCTGCAGCACATTTCAAAAAACGTTGGGACAGTAAAGCATTTACCACTTTGTAATGTTGCCATTCCTTTTCACACACTTAAAAGATGTTTAGGGACTGAAGACACCAAGTGATGAAGTGTTTCGGGTGTAATTTTGTCCCATTCTTCCTGCAAACAAGTCTTAAGTTGGGCAAAAGAACGGGGTCATCATTGTCACATTTTGCGCTTCAACATGCACCACACATTCTCTATTGGTGTCACATGCACCAGACACGTGACGTCTAGACGGTTAAGGAAATGATGGATGGATGGATGAATGACTATTCTTGATGCAGTGCCGCCTGAGGGATCGGAATTCATGGCTGTTCAGCTTAGGCTTGCGCCCCTGTCCTTTACGCACTGAAATTCCTCCAGATTCCTTGAGTCATGTCATGCACTGTTGAAGGTGAAATATCCAAATCTCTTCCTATCTTTCTTTTAGGAACATTGTCTTTAAACATTTTAATCATTTTCTCACATATTTGTTGGCAAACTGGTGATCCTCAGCCCATCTTTGCTCCTAAAGGACTAGAACTTTATTGGATGCTGCTTTTGTACCAAATCATAATAACAATCACCTGTTGACATCAAATTACATTATTATTTACCCAATTTACTTCATTACTAGCCCTAAATTGCTCCTGTCCCAACTTTTTTTTTGAATGTGTTGCAGGTCTGAATGACAGGAAGGGGTGTATATTTACAAACTGAAATGAAATTGACTTGACAAAACATGACACATTTTGTGTTCAGTTGTCTGCAATGAAATACAAGTCAAAGTAAATTTAGAATTTTTTTTTTATTTGCGTTTTCCATATCGTCCCAACTTTTTCTGATTTGGGGTTGTAGTAGGACTGGTCACCCTGAAGAGCTGGCCTGTCCTTAGCCTTTAAACATTATTATGATGCTTGTGTGGCTGATTAGATTCAGAAAGGAAAACGTGCTTCTTCAGATTTACTTATGAACATCTACTCAGGCCCCAACACTCATTACAAAAGCTTTTGAGGTTGTAATCATCACCCACAGAAAGAGAAAAAGCACATTTCCTGCCAAAGTGAGCTATTAAGAGGTTGCATTATGACTTTGATGTGGACTTTAATCACTGCGGTGTCCAGTGGTGTTTGGGGCATCTGATTGGACAGTGTGAAAATGGTAATTACTTCTGTTAAAGGAGCTATTAAGTCAGAAGGGGAAGAAGCGCATGAATAATACAATCATTTTGGATATGAAAACACAGAAAACAGGTATGGGGGGGGGGCTGATTACAGGAAAAGAGAAAAGCTGGGGTCAAAGAAAGAACAAGAGTTGAAAGATAAAAATCAGTTGATTTCAGCACCATGGACAGATCCACTGTAATTGCAGCCTGAAAGAAACCGTGATGGGTTCAACACGCTACTCAAAACACAAAGGAAATTAGGAGGGGAGGAAAAAGGAAGGGAAAACAGAGGTTGAAAGGTAAAGAGTGAAACAGGAGAAGGCCAGATGGAGGGATATGGTGTTTATGTGTGCGAACAGGGCTCAGATGGTGAATGTGCTTTGGGTTTTGCACCTCAGTGACAGATTACATCCACACATAAGGAGCATGAGGGACGTAATCAGCACTGAAATGGCTTAAAGCATTGTCCCTTTACTTCCCAGAAACACACTCAACTGTCGTTCTGTTTCTCAGAGCATTACATGTGTCTCAATTGATGCATACACTGTGTTCTAATTAGTTAAGCACAGTAGGTTTTAACCAGTTTGTGATACCCTACACTATTAGTAAAGCCAACAGACATGAGGCCCTGAATAACATTCAACCATAACAATAAAATCACTTGCCTAATATTGTGTAACCTCCCATCAAAAGGCATAGACTCCACTAGGGCTCTGAAGGTGTGCTGTGGTATCTGGCACCAGATCCTTTAGGTCCTGTAAGTTGTGAGGTTGGGCCTTCATGGGTCAGACAACTTTGTCATGCACATGCAACAGATGCTCGATCAGACTGAGAATTTGGACGCCAAGTTAACACCTTGAAGTCTTTGCCATGTTTGTGAAGCCATTCCTGAACACTGTTTGCGGTGTGGCAGGGCCAGTGATGCTGTGACTGGTTAAATGGATGTCCTTCCTTGGACAGCTTTTAGTAAGTACTGACCACTGTATACCAGGAACACCCCACAAGACCTGCTGTTTTGGAGACTCAGCTCTGACTCAGTATAGCCATTATAATAAAAAAAATAATTTGATTGCACTGATTAAAAATATCCAAATAGTTTTCTGCCAGTGGATTAGGCACTAGAGGCATGCACAAAATATGCTAAACATAATGTTAAGGCTCTATAGCAATAAATCAGTGTCCATGTTTATCTTAAAGCTTGTAAAAGACATATTAACATAATGTACCTTATATATAGCATCTGTAAAGTGTTTCCATCAGTAAAGAGTCCTGGCATAAAGCCACTATGACAGAAACCCATTGGTGAGGCTGCTGCTCATGTTCACAGTCAGTGAGGGACTTAAACAAGGCCTAGATTCATGTTTTCCTGCAAGAAATAACACACATCAGAACCAATGGGTGAGTTGCATGTATGTGAAGGTAGCATTGACTTTGAGGCAACTATTATGTATGGAACATCATAAAGAGGAGAATCAGACATCGACAGCCACAAACTGTTGAGCAGCTAAACTCTTATATCAAACAAGAATAGACAACATTTCAAGTTAGAAAACTGATACAGTCAGTCTCCTCAGTTCCAAAATGATTGAACAGTGTTATTAAAGGTGATGGAACAAAATGGTAAAGATGGCTCTGTCCCAACTTTTGTTGAGTGTGTTGCAGCCGTCAAATTGTACATTTATATTTACAAAATAGTTGGTCAGTAAAAGTTGAAATCTAACCTTTTTCAGTTAAATAAGGGTTCACGTGAATTAACATATCACAGATTTGACACTTTCCTGGAAACAGACTTTGTAAATAAGAGTAATACTGTGGTAATTGCTAAGGTTAATTAAAAATGGTGGTTGTACTAAATAAAAGATATGTATTTTATTTTAGTTCTCTGAAGGCCAAGAAAGCCCTGAGGGGACCACTGTGAAATGAAAGGTTTTTCCTAGAACTGTACATCTAAGCCAATAACCATTTTGGAATCATATTTTTTTAAGTGCATACCGAGGGTGCCAATAATTCTGGAGGGAAGATTAGCATGGATTTGCACACCTT
Source organism: Arnoldichthys spilopterus (assembly GCA_037974385.1). Classification (NCBI taxonomy): domain Eukaryota; kingdom Metazoa; phylum Chordata; class Actinopteri; order Characiformes; family Lepidarchidae; genus Arnoldichthys; species Arnoldichthys spilopterus. The sequence goes on from JBBPDA010000030.1 coordinate 7,194,512, forward strand.
TAAACACCAACCTTGTTCAGGTTTCCATCCCTGTGCATATCAAGAATGGCATGTAATTGATCCGGACAGTTCTATATATAACTTACTCAAACATTAGTCAGAAAGTGTTAAATATACCCCCCTTCAAAGCCATGAAGGCCATCTCGAATCCTTCTCAGCCTTATGACAGTGCCCTCCAGCCAATCACCAGTGACTCAATTTCAATGCGAGCGATCAAGCTGACATCCTGCAGGTGTAAAAATACCTGTGGCATTAAACTTTTAGCAGGACGTGACAGGGAGCAGTACTTAAGATTTAAGAGCAGTCGTAAAGTCGCCGTTTCATCTTTATTTCAACACACAGGCCAGGCACTCGCAACACAGAGTCCAGAAGTGGAGAACATTTGGATAATCATAATGTCTCTTGGGGGAAATGATAAGAGCTCTACTACACGCTTTAATTAAATTAGCAAATGGCAATTCAACAGATCCATGGCTTTCATCTGGAATTATAATCGCGTCCTACAATCAAAGTTCCCGTAAGACACTGAACCACTTTGAAGTGTCCTCAGGAAACTTTTGGTCTAAAGCAACGTGAGGTCATATGCTTTAATCCTGCTACAGAAGACAGAAGTGCAAAGATCACACACTCTTTATTCACTTTTGAAATGTGCTTGGATAACTGCTTAACAATGGACTTTCCCAAGCAGTTTGTGGCTTAAACGTCTGGTTCAAAGACACAGGCTATGACTTAACATGATGTAAATACACCATAACATTAACACCACTGACAGGTGAAGGGAATCTAGTTTTTTCATTACACTGGCCCCTGTCAGGGAGGTGGGATATATTAGGCAGCAAGTAAACAGTCAGTTCTTGAAGATGTTGTGCTAGAAGCAGAGTGTAGAGAGTAAAAGGATGTGGGCCACTTTGACAGTGGCTTTATTGTGATGGCTAGATGACTGCTTGGTCTTGTGGAGTGTTCCAGGTGTGCAGTAGTTAGTACCTACCAAAAGTGATCCAGGGAAGCACAACTGGTTAATTTGTGACAGGATAAGGTTCGCTGATGCATGTGGGGAGTGAAGGCTAACTAGTCTGGTCCGAACCAAAGAAGAGCTACTGTGGTTTAAAAAGTGAATGCTGACTCTGATAGAAAGGAGTCCGATCACACAGTGCACCACAGTCAGAGATGTTTCAGCTGCATGAGGGACCTACTCAGTATTAGGCAGGTGGTATTAATTTTATGGCTGATTGGTGTTTAAACTTAGAATAGCTTCTTCACACTCAGGTCATTTATGACTAATGCTTGTGGGCAGTGGAGGCTTAGTGGTTAGGAAATTGCCCTTGTGATGTGAAGGTCACAGGTTCAAGTCCCGGCCCGGGCTGAGATACCCTTAAGCAAGGTACCATCCCACTACACTGCTCCCCGGGGGCTGTTGGTAGCTTCCCACTGCACCACGAGTGCATGTGTGATGGGTTAAATGCAGAAGTCAGATTTCATTGTGGTGCTTATGTGTGTTCACAATGACAAATATTTACTTTGAGTTGTTAAAGAACAAACCACCTAATGTTCTCTAGAGAACCAAAAGTTTTTCTCCAAATACTTTTTTTTTCAATTTTTACGAGCAAAGAGAGGAAGAAAGTGGAAGAAAGACAGTCAGTCTAAAAATAACAAAAACATCATCACAGCACACACACACGTACAGGACTCCTCCATGCATGAAAGACGGTCAAGGAGCAGGTCAGCCTGTCAGAACTCTGACTGAACATGTGTGTGTCTCCAGTATGAGTAAGTGTAGGCAAAGTTTAGCCTAAGAACAGATTTGGGACAGTCATTAGTTGCTCATTTCTCAGTGCGTCATCCCACTCATAGCTATGAATGTCCTGCACTAAGCTCAACTGAGGACACACTTCCAGAAACAGCAAAAGCTTCTTAACACTGAACAACAACCCTCACTGGCCACTGAGAGACTGGCCAAAAGTATGTGACCATCGTATATACATGAGCTTACTGGACATCCCATTCCAAAACCATGGGCATTATTATGGAGTCATCCAACACCCACACCCATCCCCCACCCACTCCAGCTCATCCTAAATGTATTGCATAGCACTCCATCCCTGCAAAAAATTGCAGCCCAGTGCTAACAGAGGTACTATTTTATTCAATATTAAGCATTATTTTTTATTGAAAAACCCCATAGTTTTTTTTTATATAGGCCTTTATCAAACATTTTGATCATAAAACTCTTTCTGCAGGATTTTCTTAAAACTCCTCAGAAAAATACATAAAACGTCCTCAAATCTGCAACAGAACCACATGCAACTAGCATTTGTCTAATGTCCAGTGAGGAAGTTCACTGAAAAGGTCTACTAATTAAAGACACAGCAAATTCCAGTGTTTTTTTTTTTTTTTACCATAACTGACCTAAACCAAGTGGCAGTGATGGAACAGTCATGTTAAGTTCACGTCATGTTTCAGTAAGATACAGAGACTCAAAATGAGTTTGGCCAAATACTAAAGCATATAAGTTTTTTAACTTTTTTAAAGTTTTTTTAATTCCCTAATTTATAGACCACATGGACACTTTTCGGATACATAATGTATGAATGGTACATGTTGTTTACTTTTCCTATGGATGTTCCCATCTGTGCCTCCATATCACCCACATTCAAAGAAGATATTCAAAAGGAGCTCTTCCCTTAAGGCCTCTACAGCAGCAGTACAGCCCTCCTGAGAATTCGAACCAATTACCCTCTGATTATGAGTCCATTAACAAAAGCAGTGGAGCTCGCCAGCATCCTGCCTACTCCCTCCATACTAGTATTTCTCAAAAGAGAGGTACATTAAAGCTGGCGTTCCCTCTGACTGCACACTGCTAGATTACATGTAGATCATTGGGTGCCCGGGCAGTGTTCAGCGACCCCAAGCGCTGCTGATGTGGCACTAGGAGCTTACTGCACACCATACATCTGAAAAGATCCATGAAAAACATAAGCGTCAAACAGGACCGGGCCTAAACTCTTTCACCGAAGCATGAAATACACATTTCTTTGTGTGTGAGCTTAAGTCGCATTTTACCGCTTCGATAGACTCCTAATGTTTTCATCTTATCCCAGTATTATTTTGTTTAGAGACGCGGTTGTTCGTGGAGACTGAAAATAAGAAGCTTATTTTATTATACTTCATTTTAGCAGGAACAAATAATACAATTATCCAACAGTGCAGAGCAAACTGTCACAAAAGATTAAAAGTTTAAAGAGGAGAAACCGTTCTGTTCTGCCAAGAATAATATAGCCATTAGTTCATCCTCTAATAACACAATGGATGTAAATAACAGGATATAAATAATGCACTTGTCAAAGCTGGAGCACAGGGCCATGAATTCTGGATGTATTCTGGGGATTCATGTTCTCTCACAGTCAAAGATAGCAAGGTTTCAATCAATTAAAATCATTAAAATCAATTTTAATGGCAGATTCTAATGAATAACTAATAAAATGACAACAATTGCTCTTTATAAACGCTATTAAAGGCACTGCATCATGCAAAAACTAGTTTTCCTCACTTTTTTGAGTATGATTTTTATATAAACTCTTTTTATAAAGTGTCAAAACATATCATTCACTAACCGGTCCACACAATGCACATATGAAAACAACTGGAAAATTGATTATTTTAACTTCCCTGTTTTTGTGATGTCATAAAACATAGCATTTACCTATATCTGCTTACTCACCCTACAGTAATTCAGCTCTTCCCATCCACATGAAATGTGTGAATGGGAATTTTGGCCCTCTGACACTGAGTGGTCCAGTTTTTGGAATGTGCCAGGAAGGGGCAACAAATTAGAACAGAGCTCATTTACATATATCAGTCTTAAAGGCACAGTAACAAAAATGACTTAATTATAAGGGACAAAGAGAGGTGAAAAAGTGTGTATCCTAAGCTGAAAAAAATGCAATATAATAAAGATAAATATTGAATATGGACCCATCAAAGGAACATATGGGGGATTTATAAGTATGGTAACATTTTCTCATTTGAAAGAAATGTGTGTTGTATGAACTATGTTTTTTTCACGTTAGAGCACTTCTGCTGAGTCCATCAATAAACATTAAAGATTTTCTTTAAAGTAAATTAGTAAAACAAAACTTGTCAATGGCGGTAACAAAGCTCCAGTAATATATTGATCGTCCTCGTGTCTCATTTATCATCAACCACCACCTTTCTTATAGCACTTGCTGTTGAAAAGCTAGTGATTGATCGATTAAATGATTCATTCCCTCCCCCAGGCTCCCTTCTACATGACCACCCTGCATACACACATGCACTTCCACACTCAGACTGCAAAACCTTTACCAAAGTCATAGTCCTGTTTGAAGCCACAGTTAAGGAAAAGAACTTAAACATACACAATTTATCAGTAATCAGGTCTTCAGTTTCGCACTGGAGGTTTGAGGCTAATAAGTGCCTCATCTGCTAGCGCTGTGCAATCTGCATACCAAAACCATCACTCATGTGACTCAGTGCTTCTGTGATTTCTGACACATTTTTTAAAAATTACATTTACATTTTGCATTTACAACATATGGCATAGCTGGACCACTGTTGGTTTCAGAAAGCACTGGATCGACTGGGAAATTGAAATGGTTTTTTAAAATGTGCATAATTTAACTATTAAGACTTAGATTAAGCCATTCAGTGTGTTTTGGACAAAAAGAGTCTGAATCTGTTGGTCTGTTCAGAGTGTAAGTGATAGGAACCAGCCATCCAAAGTGCTTAATGCCTCTAAAAGCTCCTTCACAGAAAGTCATGACATGAAATGGTTGTGAATATGCTGCCTGATGCCTGAGACTCCAGGTGGGTTTCCATTAACCTGCTTAATGCACAATTAGACTTTTTTTGCATAAAAAACGTGGATTTTGAGAAAATTGATTTTGAAATTAAAACCCTTGATCTCTCAGTTTGTGACATTCAGGGGGAAAAAAAGTCTTCTGAATTAGGGAGAGAGAGAGAGAGAGAGAGAGAGAGAGACAGAGAGAGAGAGAGACAGAGAGAGAGAGAAAGAGAGAGAGAGAGAGAGAGAGAGAGAGAGAGAGAGAGAGAGAGAGA
>JBBPDA010000030.1:7199705-7228013 GCA_037974385.1 Arnoldichthys spilopterus
GTTATTTCTGTGACCATTGTGAGTTTTTCTTTCATTGACTGAAGGGTACCAACAATTTTGTCCACGTGTGTATATAATTTAATGTGCATTATACACTGGTCTCTTTATAAGAAACACCCACCCTGTGCTTCCACTCACTGGCCTCTTTAATAATAACACCTAACCTTTATTTCCAGTAACTAGCAATTTGTACTTGTAATTATCCACTATCATTGTTAGGTCGTGAGTCACCCAAAAATATCCAGCCAAGAGCAACTCTAAGACCACTGGTGAAGGGTTGGAAACTGACTGTTGTCCTGACAATAAATGTGAATGGAACCGAACTTAGGACAATGTGATTGTATGTATACTCACCACAGCCACAGCCTCAGAGGTCAGCATGTCCTCTGGGCTGAGAGTAGTGAAGTAGGCCAGATTGGTCAACACGTACACGACGGTGACGATAGGCAGGGAGATAATAATGGCACGGGGTAGATTTCTGCAACAAACACACATACACACACACAAACACGTTCGATTAGCTGCAGGAACCCCTGTCTATGTCAGGCAGAGAAGGAGGTCGCTTACCTAATGCAACCTAAGCAGCTAATCAGATTTGAATTGCGTAACTCGAGACACAACAAAACATGTCTCATTGTTCTCACTTACTTGTACGGCTCGATCATTTCTTCTGTGACAAAATTTAAATAGTTCCTGGAAAATAAAAAGGGTGAAAGCTTTAGAAAGAAAGCCTTGAACAGAGAACTGGGAAACAATGATAGCTAAAAACAGTCAGCTAAGAACAATATTTCAGAGACAATAGTGAGGGAGGCTATTCATTCCCTCATGGAAAAATAGCATGTTATTAACATACTTAAGCACACCCAGTTTACAACATACTCTTATCAGGCTTTTTAGAGGCAGCTTTAGGTATATTTAACTCAGTGAAGTTAAATGTGAATTTAATACAAAAGTGTATTCAGTGTACTACATATGTAGTCTTTTGACACAGCTTACACACTTTAAGTATTAATAGTAAAATTAAAAGTTTTATTAACACTAAATTACACATATAGTACATTATGCATGTAGTCAAAGATGATAAAGTGGTATGTGGTGAAATTATCTTACTTTTAAGAGTAGTAGAACTATTTAGTACACATATTAATGCAAAGAAGCTAAATGGTAGAAATGTAACATATTTCTATTTATATATATATGTAGTATATATATAATATTGCTAAATTAATGTACAAACTAAAGATCACTATTATCACAATTTCTCAGCTGTGTAAAGAGTGTGCATTAAATACAAGTGGCTGTGAAAAATTTGTACATTAAATACAAATAAATCAGATTCAAGAATTGATGGGAATTTCAGTAAGTTATAATAGAACTGCTAATATATTTAAAATGTATTTGGTGAATTATCAAATGTGATATTTAAACTATGTTTTCAGAAACGTTAGTGACTGAAGAATGAAATAAATGTAATTGAATTATATACATGACTGTCTTTTTAAGCAAAAGTACACTTCATATATATTGAACTACTTTACAATTTTGTGCACAAAAAGTGCACTGGTCAAAGCTCTGTCCATGATCTCTAAATTATAATTCAGTTTTATGTAAAGTATGGTTATAGACATAAGCAAACTGGTAGCTTTGCTGTCAAATTATCTCACCAGTGGAGAACAGAAACTTCGGAAAAATAAATTTGGTGCAGTATTATCGCAAACCACATTGTGGCACTTTTCTAATACTGAGGTAAGGAAATTTCGATATTGTTGCACCCTTATTCGTCACTGTCATAAACCATCTTGTACCTCCTTGTAGCATTTTAAAAATGCAGCATTGTGTTTTATGATAAATGGACCATAATAGACAAAAAAGGAAAAAGTTACAGCAAAGATACACCAATTAGCAATAGCATTCTCACCACATGCCCAATATTGAGTAGGTTCCCCTCATGCTGCTACAACAGCTCTGACTGTGGTGCATGGTGTGTTCTGACCCCTTTCTATCAGATTCAGCATTCACTTTTTAAACCACAGTAGCTCATCTGTGGGACTGAACTAGACAGGCTAAAATCACTGAACATTTTGTGCCCATGACCCTGTCACTGATTTACCAGTTGTCCTTTTTTGGATCACTTTTGGTAGGTATTAACTACCACAGACCTGGAACACTTCACAAGACCTGCAGTTTTTGAGATGCCCATCACAATACTTATTAAAGTGGCTAAGATCCTTACACTCACCTATTTTTATAGCTCCCAGCACATCAACTTCAAGCACTGACTGTTTACTTGCTGCCTAATATATCCCACTTATTCACTTTACCTGTCATTGATGATAATGTTATGGCTGATATGTACGCTGTAATATTGTAAAAGCTGATGGAGCTATTGTGGAACTTACCAGCCTCCATAGGCAAAGAGACCACTGTAGAGAGCCAAACCTATGTTACCAAAGTCGGTATTGGTTCCTTGGAAAGAATTCTCAGGCAGAAGGGCTGCAGTGTCACCTAAAAAGGAAAGTGGCAGAAGGTTACAGGAGCATTTACTATCACTGGTGAGTTCTTGAAAAAAGAAAGGAAAGAAATGTGCACACAGACGGGTTATAAACAACAGAAGGGAATTTATTCCCCCTCTCTGTTCTACAAAACCTCTTACTGTTTGCCAAAGGAATGCTAAGAAACTGCTGACATCCATGAGACCTCGCTGAGGAGAAGCGTGGCCTCATGTAGGCAGAAAGCGTACACATACAATTCTGGGACATGGAATGCTAGAGAAAGAAAAAGTAACAGGCGAATAAAACAAAGAAAAGGAGCAAGAAAGAGAGAGTCGGTCAGTGAAAGAGCGGGGGAAGAGATTTGTACATTCTTCTTCATGCATGCTGAATCAGCAGCCCATGTGTTGATTCAGACTGAGGCCCAGTCTACTGCTCTGCCGTGAGAAAGGCAAGGTCTTAGGGGAAGGTTTTTTCAGGAACCAAGGTCTTTTGTCCCTAGAGTTTTGTACATTTGGTTGGGTATGTAAGCGGATTTCAACCTCTGGAGTGTGGGTCCAAAAAACAAGACATGTGAACAAAATATCTGGCTCAACTTATCATATTACTCCTGACTCTGTGGTGCACAGAAGTAGCAATAGATGTCACTGAAGTCATTTTCCCTGCTGGAACACACTCAGTCGGACTGAGTGGCAAACAAACTTAGTAGGAGAAACTGTGGAAAAAAAGTAAAATAAATAATGACCTGCCTAAATTATGGTGGCCTAGTGGTTCAGACCTTGCCATTGTAAACTGAAGATCGCAAGTCCCGTCACCACTGAGGAACCATTGAGCAAGGTCAGCCACAACATTAAAACTCTTGACACTTTATGTGAATAATACTATACTATCTCAAGCATCTCCAAAATGGCAGGTCTTGTAGTGGGATCCCACTATACAGTAGTTGGTATGTACCAAAAGTGTTCCAAGAGGAAAGACTAGTGAGTTGGCCACAAGGTCATGGGGGCCCAAGGTTCACTGATTGACATGGGGAGCGAAAGTTAGCCTGTGTGGTCTGATCCTACAGAACAACTGCACAGAAAGTGAATGTTGACAATGATAGAAAGGTGTCAAAACACACAGTGCACCAGTCAGAGCTGTTTTGGAGGCACAAGTAGGACAATATCAGGCAAGTGACGCGTGATGCTCTTTAACCATTTCAATATGTAAAAAATACCAGGACTTATAAGTGACTACAGAGTAGTTAAGTTGTTACCAATTAACAATAAAGTTACAAATTACCAATAAAGTTATCAGCCCTGCTAGTTCCCTTTAATTTAACTGTTAGGCACAAACTGGAGGCAAAATATTTATTTGTTGCAGAAAATGTGTGAATGAAAAAAGGAATGAGAGTGGGTGGAGACAAAGTGTGTATGTGTGTGTGTGTGTGTGTGTGTGTGTGCGCGTGTGTGTGTTGTGTGTGTGTGTGTGAGAGTGTGTGTGTTGTGTGTGTGTGTGTGAGAGTGTGTGTGTGCTGTGCGTGTGTGTAAGGAGAAGTGGAGATCATAATACACTCATGTGATGCCCCGGTGTGATCGGCACAGCCTGGGGGCCACAAAGGCACATGACGAGAGCGTGGGCAAAGCAAGAGGGGTGTTTGTGTGTGCACTTGTGCGAATCGGGTGTGTGTCTGTGTGTGTGTGTGTGTGTGTGTGTGTAAAATTGATGTGAGGGAAAGCGCTGTGCAAGGCTGTTGTATAAACTTTGTATTAGGGGCTCAGACACTAAGCAAATCAGTCAAGCCAAAGGAGCCACAGTTTCTGCACTACACTGCACCTCTGCAGAACACACACACACACATAGACTCCTCACTCCTCCTTAAATACAAATCCAAACACTGGATTTCAATTTACTTGACATGAAGAAATCCTATAACCATTTTTTCGCTGAGGCAGGGCAGTGTATGTGTGTGTGTGTGGGGGTGGGTGCTGTAAGCAGTTTTGTTGTGGCAAGCTGCCATGGAGAAATGTTACCAGTGGAATCTATTTGTCTTCCTTTTGACTTTTTCTTAACATTCTGGTAGCAATATACAGTACTACTTCCTGCAGTACTGCATTGTGCTAATAATGCATCTGAGGGTATAGGAACAATGCGTTCCAGTTTTGGCTTTTTAGGCAGAAGGGTTTTTAAGTCATCAGAAGAAGTTGGGGCTTCTTTTTTCTTTTTGCTTTAACCTTCAAGGCTTAATGTACTTCCATTTCTGCAGGAAAGCTAAGATCACCAGTTTCTTATTTCTGAGGGGGAAAGCCTGTTGTCTATGAAACTTGCATAATATTTCAGTTCATGATGTATTTAATAATTGTAAACCTTTAACTTAGTACAATTTAAGATTATTTACTGTAATCAAGCTGCTTAAAAAATGAAAAATTGGGTGTTCTAAAATTTTCAACCAGTAGTGTATAAATGGGTGGTGCTTTATTAATGTTCAGTATTTAACAAAGCAGTCCTCATTAAGCCCCCTAACTTTATATTCAGGTCAATTATGTCTAATATAATAAGGGCTGATTGTCATTACTCAAATTTAGGTTGAGGTTGTTTAATAATTAGTCTTTAAATCAAAGTGTACTTTAAGTCAAAATGTACATTATCAAGGAATTTACCCAGTGATTACTTTGCAGTTTGAAAGATGTATGAAATATGGTTTCTTTATTAAGCCATATTCCATAAGCTGAACATTCTCCACAAGAGGGAGCTATAAGTACTTAAATTGCTTTTGTCAAAAAGGGCTAGACTACTCCTAACATAATCATTAGTATCAGTCCTAATTTCGTTATTTACTTATTGTGATGACATACTCACTCACATGAGTCATGTGGAGTGACCGAACAAGATGCCGGCATAATAGAGGAGTTTGGTATAACCTGCCAAATAATCTTTAGTGTTAACCTCTACACAGTTGAACTGAACCAAAGTAGTTCCTAATAGTGGTCACACTTTATCACACAAATCATCTTAAATCTTGTGCAGTGGTGGCCTAGTGGTTAGGACACTGCCTTTGGGACCTGAAGATCGCAGGTTCGAATCCCAGCCCGGGCACTACTGAGGTACCCTTGAGCAAGGTACCATCCCACTACACTGCTCCCTGGGCACCTTTGGTGGCTGCCTGTTGGTGCATGTGTGATGGGTTAAATGCAGAGGTCATATTTTGTTGTGGTGCTTGAGTGTGTTCACAATGACAAAGAGTCACTTTCACTACATGTTGTACTTGTATAACTATGTATGTGACGAATAAACCTCTTGAATCTTGAATCTTGTTTAATGCTGAAATCTTACATGTTTGAAATGCTTAGTGATCGTAACTTTAAATCAACCAATCAAACCATTTTCTTACAACACCACCTCCCTCACTGGCAATTTCAACATTGTCTGCCCCCTAACTCACCTGACCCCAAAATTTGTATGTTGTTGGTTCATGTCTACATGGAAGACGTGTGTGTTCACTGGTGGGTTTGAACAGTAAGTAAAATGGCTGTAATTTTGTAGACATAGTAAGTCCTGGTGCCTGTCACCACTATTGCAAAGAGTTTGGGAGTTTTTTTTTTAAACAATGACTGACATGAACACAGTATAAAATGAGCATAAAAGGTGAATTGGGTGGGAAATTTTGTGGGTGTGGAAACATTATCACAAATGTGCTGATGTGGTCCAGTCCTGACCCCAATACACAGGGCCTTTCTGAGGGGAACTGGCACATTCCTGCAAATGATGATCAGTGTTCAGTACAGAGAAACAATCACTACTTAGTAAGGCATTACAGAAAGAAGTACCTGCTTTTTAATCTTTTTGTGGCAATTGCATGTTGATAAATGCATTAAAAACAGTCACACATCTAAGAATACCCATGATCCTCTGCTGTAGAGTGCTTTTTATACTGATTTTTTTTTTTACTTTTAGCACTCCTGCTCAAAACAGGTGAGTGAATATTTGATTATGTGCTGCATTAGCTTTAATTAAATTGAAGTATTAGTATAAATGTAACAATTCTTTTACAGTTGACTGTTTCTGCAATAAGCCAAATGTAAAATCTGTGCTCATAGCTGTGAGAATTGCAAGTGAGCTTTGGAATTAGCAGCCCACTTCTGCCTTTTAAACACATTTCATTCTCCTTTCCACTCATTCACTTTTCTCTTCTCTTTTATGTGCTACTTCTCTACTGCAAGAACACACTTCCATTTCTCTCCCGCTCTCTCTCTCGCTTTCTCACTCTCTCCCAAATGGGCCTTGTTCTGGGAAACATGCTCTGAAAGTAACAGTTAATCACACAAGCTCACGCTGAACAGCAGTACGGTCCTCTGAGAAAGACTCAGAGGAGAGAGCAAGATGGAGTTTCTCAACGCCGATGGGCAGCTGTACTCACCCTGTTCTAACACACTATTCAGCTTGTCAGCTACAAATTAAGCCCTTCATGAGCTGCAGCAGTGGTCTAGGACAGTGTTTCTTGCAAATCCCAAGGCGTGGAGACCCAATACCCTGCACATTTTAGTGCTCCAGCCCACCCATTTCATCTGTATAAGGGGTTGTTCATGAGCAGATTAGTTGGAATTAAATATTGTCATCTTGCAGAGGACACATAACGCTCTTTTATTACACAGTCATCATTCAACATATGAGTTAAATCCACTGACACCAATATAACAATACATAGGTGTTTTAAGGCTGAACAGTGTGGAAGAAATAACTCTTCCCACCATTTTTCAAATTTTAGGATAAATTGTTACTGGAAAATGTGGTCACATCATCCTTCATATCACATGTGTTTTTGCTGTGGTTTAAACACATTTTACATATAGTCCCAAACTTTCCTTTGCTGGGGTAATGCTTATTATTGGCTGCAACCCTGCAATGACATACGTAAGTCCCTAACCACTAGGCCACCACTGCCCACTAATTGGGAAAACTTCATGGTTTTGCATGTTATCCTTGCGCAGGGGCCATGCTAATTTTAGTGTATGTGTTGTTATAGCACTTTAGCAGGTTTGGTGCTTGATTTATTGTATAGTGCAGTTGTCACCACATTGCTGTGCCTGGTCCTCAGTGCTGCTGTAATTAGCAGACACGCTGGGCTTGCTTTAAACATGTGCAAACACTCCAGCCTACTCAACCACACACACACACGGACTCAGGCCAGAGGGCTCTGTTTGGACATCTGTTGGATGCCTCACTGTGCCAAAGAACCATGGTCTAGTACATGCAACTTCTTGCTGTCTGTGCACCAGGCCACATCACTGCTCATTGTAGCGCTGTATGTTTTTGCTCTATACACTAAAGCCAGTGGTTTGGATTTATCAGTGTGTATCTCATATAATAAAAGGAAGTAAATTATTTCATAACCACTGAGAAAGATGTTTCCTAAAAAATACCCAGAATGTAGCATAGTTCTAGAATAAATCTCAAGAGAAAAAAAACTGTATAGTTAATACAGTTTTATAAAATATAATAATATACTATATATTATTTACTGGTTATCAGTTTCTTGTTCTTTCCAGAACTAACATCTAAAAATGCAGATAGCGTCTGGTGTCTGGTTTATAATTTGTTTATAATTGGTTTATAATTGATTAAAATCTCCTCTGTTTTAATGCCTGTGGTGTCGGTCACTCGATCAGTTTTAAGATTCTAGAAGTGAAACCATCTCTCAAAACCATTAACCAAAACAGGTACCAGCACTATAATTAACAACTAAATACTGTATAAAAAGAGATTTTTGCATTTTGGACAAGAGGCTTGACCTGTGTCTCCCAGAATGCACCATTTTGTACATGAATCTGTGATATGTATGGAATCCAGAAGATCCAGAAGTCACAGTGTTCTTGCTGTAAATTTACATCTCATCTTTAAAGTGCACTTCTCGTTCTCTTTAGGAATTGAAATTCATTAGGAGTCTCCACTGTCTGTTTTTTATACCCTATTTTCAGTAATTCCTTTGTTGGTAAGACTGAGTTCAGAGGTACAAGAGCTTCTGTATCAGTGCAAGGCCTAAAGGGGAAAGAGAGGGCCATTATCTGCAAACACTAATGATGTGACCGTATTCCTCAGAGAGGAAGACGAATTTCAGGTGCTTTTGTTAGTTTATGAGAGGGCTTCGGCTAAAGTGGGGTGAAGGTCAGTTCACCACCAGAAGGCAATAGCAAGAAAATTACCAAGTGACTCGGGGAAGCACAGGTGCAGAGTATTCAAGAGGGTTTCTAGGAAGAGAGAGATATCAGAATAAAACCGGGGGTAAAAATGGTGTCCCAGGTGTCCAAGAATGATGAAAGAAGAGAAAGATGGACCTATGCAACAATATAGAAGCATCTTGGCAAGTTAATGCTTACACCGTTCAAAAACTGTCACTGGATCAGTATGAAGACTTTGACTGGTTTCGTGGTATGACACACATTCACCATTTTGGTGCTATCATGTTTTTGGTCTGAGCAATCTAAAAGTAGCCTTAACTCTGGAAAATGCTGGACTCATGCTTCTGTTCCCTGTTTCTCACTTCAGCATGCTGGTAAAGGTTTGATTGATCTTTTTAGCTGTTGTAAGGCTTTGCAGCTACATGCGTGGCTGTTAAGCTGCCTGTGGGCTTACACAGCCTGGGAGGTTCAGCATGGGCAATATTAACGAGAGAAAAAAGAAGAAACAAAAGAAACTAAAAAAAATAAATGCAAGATGCAGTGAGGAATTATCATAAAACGGAATATGCTGATTGTTATCACAGATAAAATATACTGTATTATGGTAACCCAACAGGATTTCTCTGTGGGAACAAGGTGAGATTTACAGTATGTGAGCTGGACCAAGTGATACCAACCCATTTTAATGACCAATGCAGCCTAAAACTGGACTGCTGTGTGGGCACCATAACCAGCTGTGAACATCATTAGCCTATATTTTGTTGTTTAGTGAGTCTCGTTAGATGATTCATCGACTACATTATTTAAAAAAAGGTTCTTTAAGGTTACTTTGAAATATATGGTATATTAAGTATGGCAACATCCTAAAGGAGAACCTGCATGGTTCTTTGTAGAACACAATAAAATCAATTTTATATAGGGCCAAAATGGTATTGATATGAGGCAGAGAACCCTGATATGAAAATTCTTTGAAGTGTTACCCCTCAACTTTTCACTGCTCATGTCTAGCAGTCTTTAGTTTCTCCAGCAGGGGGTGCTTTTAGTATAAATCATGCTGCCATTAACCTCAATGGGATTTCAAGTCAAGTCAAGTCTGCTTTGAAAGTGAAATTTTGCAGTGAAATGAAGCCACGTTCCTGCAGGACCACAGTGCTACATGAACCACAGGACCACAAAAACTACACAACTATCAACATAAAGTGCATCATGTGCAGACATTGCAGGACAATGCAAAGACAGACAGTTACAAATGAAGGTTGTGCAAAGATGCAGCAATGTTACAGAGAGAGGTCAGAAGCAAACATGACACATAGAGTAGGATAACGAACGCTTGCTGTCAACTTTCAAACTGAGCAAAATAACAAGTGACATAGTTTATTACCAAAGCATGAGACTTAAAATAGCATTAAATAACTAAAATTAAAAATGTTAATTAAATAAAAAAAAAAATCTTAAAGAAGAAACATAATTATTTTCTTATTTTTAGTGTAGACCGGTTTCAACTTTTGCTTTTTAAGCCAAAAATGTTCTTTTTTGGCTGAGAACTGTGCCACTTTTTGTCAAAATCTGCTGTGTCCCTGTATAACACAGCTTAGTATTTGGGTTGCTATCTTGCTCACTGCTGCACTGTTGTGACCCAGATCCATCCCACACCCTTGGTTGGGAAACCACTGTGGAGCATATGGAGGCTTTAGTGATGTACTTTGAAAGAATTGTGTGTTGGTAGGTTTATTTTTTAAAAAGTGCTGTTTTTTTAATAAAAAATTAAATACTTTTTTTAAAAAATTGGAATTGAAAAATTGGCCATGGTGGGCCAAATCTTGATACAAACACTACACCTTAAATACACAAGACAATGGAAAACACCTGGCAAGGGGAGGACAAGTAACAATGAATAGGTGAAACACATATCATAAGGGCAGGGCTATGGGCGGGGCAAGAAATCACAACATAAACCCAGGGCAGGGACAGGAAGCACATGGCTAATGGAAACATAAACATGGCATGACAGGATATGGACAGGGCTAGATCTTACATTATCATTATCCCAACACTTTTTACACTGATTACTTGTGTTCAGAACTTCAAACTCAACACAATTTTGGTAAATATCACAGCAAGACCAGGCCCACTGGGACAGCAAACACAGCATTCAGGTATTTGCTAATAAAAATGAAGTTTGGGAGACCACAACGATCCCTAAAAGAAAAGCATATACGCTAATAGACTATGCTAACAAGAGGTGACACTGCAGTTCTCATTATTTTAGGCCTGAGCGTTTTTTTGTTTTTTCCTGGCTACTTTTTCTTCCTCTTGTCATAAAATACTATTATTTATGGACAGGTTAAGGCTACTCTTCTGTCTGCCCAGAGCACATTCTCACAAACCCGAAATTCACAACAGCTCACTGAGCCAATAATCAACCGGCAAATGACAGGATGGGAAAGTCACAAGAAGACTAAACCACAATCAAGCGAAGCAGAGAGTGGAAGAGGGAGGACTTTCATCTGGAGAGTAAGTGAGTGGAAGATGAGCCATAAATAACAGGGTATGACTGCACTGTACTGACAGGGCTTTTGACAAAGGAGAAAACTCCAAGCATAGGCACTTGCTGAAGCACTGAAGGTGGTGGCAGGTGTAAAGAATAGCCAGGTGAGGGGGTATAAGAACTGCTTTGTGATCAGAACATCTGTAAATGTGTTAGCTTTGCAGATGTGCTCATCAAGTTTCATGTTGGATTAGAAAGAAAAAAAATGATAGAACACATTGAGCTCTCATAGACACATCCATACACTCTTACAAATAAAGAACAATAAAAAATGATGGCCCAGATAAGGTGTTGACTGGTCTAGATGAACGCGTACGTTGTTTGGCCCAGACAAAGGTGTACAGTGATTGGTTCATATGAAAGTTTACTGTGATTGGTTCAGATACAAGTTAACTGTGATTGGTTCAGATGAAAGTTTACTGTAACTGGTTCAGACAAATGTGTGTGGTGATCGGTCCAGATGAAAGTGTTCATTGATTAGGCCAGATGAAAGTGTACAATGGCCCAGACAAAAATGCACTCTGAATGGAAATATCAAACTGCAGGACACAGGCCCTCCAGGACCAGGGCTTGGGGGTCCCTGGTAGAGTCTTTATGGTCTTAAAAGGTTCATTTTTGCACATATCATTAACACGGTTAGATCACTGAAAGGTTAATTGAGGAACCAAATGTGGTTCTTTAGGAATGCACCAAACCAAAGGCCGTTTATTGACTTTTAAGAGTGTTGAGCTCACATACAGCACAAATCGCATGTATCACGCTTAGGCTCAAAAAATGCCCACAGCCAGAAACTCCATTATCACTCTCTAGCACACACACACACACACACACAAAAACACACACACACAGGAGAATGGCAGGCCATTCTTGCCATTGTTCATTGTGACAGGGATCCTTTCAGTACATAAAAAACAGCCTGAGTGTCCTCTTCAAAAACGCCATGGCAACCCACTCAACCCACCCTGCCTCATTTCTCCTTCTGCCATTGTATCCTTTTTCTACCCATCTCTCCACCCCCCCCTCTCTCCTCCTTCTTCTTCTTCTTCTTCTTCTGCCTTTGTATCCTTTTTCTACCAATCTCTTTCTTTCTCTCTCTCTCTCTCTGTTTCTGGCGTGGCGTCTTTTTTACCAGTCTCTCTCTCACTCTCTCTTTTCCTCTTTCTCTCTCTCTCACTCTCTCGCTTTCTCTCTCTCTCTCTCTCTTCTTCCTTTGTATCCTTTTCTACCAATCTCTTTCTCTCTCTCTCTCTTTCTTTCTGTCTCTCTTCTTCTGCCCTGATATCTTTTTTCTACCCATATCTCTCTCTCTGTTACTGCCGTGGCATCTTTTTCTTCTCTCTCTAGCTCCCTCTCCCTCTCGCTCTCTCCTTCTTCTGCCTTTGCATCCTTTTTCTACCATCTTCCTCTCTCTCTCTCACTTACTCCTTGTTCTCTCTCTCCTCTCTTGCTCTTGTCTTGCTCTTTCTCTCTCTCCTCTCTCTTTCTTCCTCTTCTATCTCTTTCTTTTCTCTCTCTCTGTCCTGCTCTCTCCCCCCTTTTCTCTTTCTCTCCCCCATACACTTCTCTCTCTCTCTCTCTCTCTCTCTCTCTCTCTGCTGTATAATAAATCATGAGAGTTTTATTATGGAAAGCTGCACCAGTCCTGGGCCTATGCTTCAATTCTTGAGACGAGATTCAGCATAAATGACAAGTGGCCATTATGCCTCCAAGAGCAACCCGCAAAAGAAGAAGGGAGGAAGGAAGGAAGGAATGAAAGGAGGAGAAGAAGCAGCAGAGAAATGCAAAGGCAATCTCCTCCTTCTTTGTTCTTCCTCTGTTTTCTATTCCAGGCGGTGTTTTGCTATTCCCCGTGGGGTTTCCGTCCTCGTAATGAAGCGTCCGTCCCTAATCTGAGCTGGCCCTGGACGCAAAGAGCCAGGGAACAAATGGCCTCAGATTGGGGGCAATTCCTCTGCTCGTTTTAATGAAAAACGAGACTCACGCTAATGAATTATGGATCAGGGTTGGTTTCGCTATTTTATGTTGGCCGTCTTGTCTATCGCTGATAAAGGCTTGCTAGTCCCAGACACGGTGAGAAAAGCATTAAAGAGGAGCTTAATGTACCATCGGCTGTTTGTTTTGACAAAATTTGCAGTACATTAATATAAAGATAGCGAGTCTTAAAGATTGAGAGACAATGAATGTTCACACTTTACTCTCAGACTAATATGGTGCGTACTGATTATGGGTGGATACCTTAGGGGAAACACACACAAAGCAGCAGTAACAATTCCACCTTTCTCCCTTTCAGCCAAGATTTATGGAAAAGAGCCTGCAGTTTTGCATCTCTGTAGTCCATTTTGCCCCTTTTCTTTTTCTGCCTCTTTCTACACATATTACAAACACACACACACACACACACATATATATATATATATATATACACTTTGTTATAATATGTTGTAGATATATTTAAATATAACACTGATTATCTAATTATTTTATCTTTATCTTGTTACACTAGCAGCTGTCAGAGTATCTATGTGAATCAGTGACAGGGTCATGGGTACCCAGGGCTCACTGATGTGCATAGGGAGTGAAAGCTAATATACCTGGTCCAATCTCACAGAAGAGCTACTGCAGCACAAAACCGTGAAGCTGACTGTGACAGAAAGGTGTCACAACACAGTGCACCACAGTCAGAGCTGTTCTGACAGCCTACACAGTTTTAGGCAGGTGGTTATAGTGTAATGGGTGATTGGTGTATACATATAACAAAATACACAAACACACACACAGTTGTATTGAGCTTCATATTTCATATTGTAGCCTAGTCAGGCTGAATATTACAAGAATACCATGATGCCACAACATACATCAAAATCAACCTTAAGCTCAAGAAACAAAAGATCAAAGTCTCAGTAATGAAAGATTGAGAAATGGCCTTCACCTCCCCCAGAATATTGCTGAAAATCTGTTGGGGGGTCTTATATATATATATCTTTGTGTTTGAATGTGTGTGTGTGTTTGTGTGTGTTTTGCTATCTTCAGGCATCATAATGCATCTTGTCTATCTCATCTGCAAAAAAATCATAAGAGGCGAGGCAGGGTGTTAAATATGTATTTGTTTATTTGTTTGGAGGGGGCGAGGGAGAGGACCAGACCTGCTTTGGGTTACAATGAGTGTAATCAATGCTCGCTAACGCCGACACTTACACACTGTCTCACTCCCTGTCCGTCTACACTCACACACAAACACACACCTGTGTTTTTGCGCAAGGCAGATTGATATGATTATGTGCATGACTGTTCCTTGTAAAGCTGAGTGCTCTCAAACAAAGGAGATGCTGACATCTGCTTACCACCACAGAAATCAAACATTGCCCCGGCATATGACTTTATTATAGGGGGAGAGAGAGAGAGAGAGAGAGAGAGAGAGAGAGAGAGAAAGATAGAGAAAGAGAGAGAGAGAAAGGGAGAGAAAGAGAGAGAGCGAGAGAAAGAGAGAGAGAGAAAGAGAGAGAAAGAGAGAGAGAGAGAGAGAGAGAGAGAGAGAGAGAGAAAATGAGATCAGCTGCATGTTTCAATTTCATACTTAATTGGTTTTCATTTGAGTCTTTGTAATGAATCCTCCTAAACATGCATGAAAGCAACACATTCTCCATGTCAAGTCTGCAGACCTGCTTCTCCAGACTCATACTCATTAGGCGAACACACACACTTGCTTACCTCGGCCAGATTAGCCTCAGCATTCTGCAGACTGGGAAATGAATATGACTGGCATGCTGTAGAACTGAAGGGAAGAAGCACTCTGAGTTCTTCCCATTTCTCTTCATTCTTCTGATCCCACTGAGCGCTGAACATCTGAGGAACATGCATGATTAGAGTCAGTTTCTTGCATTTTTGGCACATATCAGTATTATGATAAGTGCAGCAGTATGTAACTAACCAAAAGTGATCATTAGGAAATGGCTATTCATTTTACAATGTCTGGGATTAGATCCGGGCCAGTGCATGACATTTTGCCGTTCTAGGCAAAGTATAATTTTGACCTGCTTCAGTCCTGCAAGATTTGCCATGTATGGTCCAATGCACAAAAAAACACTTTAAAAAGTCTTTGCACAATTGCACAAGATAACCTGGTTACAAATATAGTGCTTTATACCCCTGCCACAATGGTGTATAGCTGTTAGACAGGTCACTTTAGCAAGAATGTACTGTTTATGTGAACAAACCCTTTACTCTGATTAAGGAGGAATAAACACACAATGTGATCTCAAGCCAACTGGCCCTGAAACGAAGACAGAAGATACAGTTAAAAATGCAAAGCTTCATCAAATAGTGATCAGTGTAGATGAGGGTGATGAAAAAAAATTGGTTGTAAAATAGATAAGTGTGCAATTTATAGCTATTTTGTGTAAGGAGTTTCTTTTGGTAATGGTAATTTATTTATGAAGGTGGTAATCTCAGCTATATTTTGGGGCAGTTGCGGTGTAATGGTCAGAGAGTGTGACCCTGTGACCTGATAGTTGCTGGTTTAAATCCCAGACTGGTACAAGTACCGCTATGGTACCATCCCAGGCACTGCTCCCCTGGTGCTTCCTATGTCAGCTGCCCATTGCTCATGGATGGGTTAATTGCAGAGGTCACTTTTCATTGTGGTGTGCTGTGGTGTGTTCACAATGACAATCACTTACTTTTATTTTTCACTTTTTATTCAAGACTAGTGACATTTAATACACATTGTGAGTCAGCCAGACATATAAGCTGTCTTTGGTTTAGGAAATAAGTCAAATTCTTTTTTTTAAATTCTTGGGATATTAGATGACTGATTTATAAGTGCTACACACTGCCTAATGACTGACAGATTTTTTAGCCAATCAGTGAGCTTACAGAATTAACACAGAGGAATTGACTAAATGTATGTGTGTATATTATGCACGTTAAGACTTTACCTCAGATGTTGGAACATTGCTGCTAAGATTTAATTGCATGCTGCCACCAGAGCTCTACTGAGATCAGATACTTATGTGAAATAATAGTTCACAGACACAAAAGGTCACCCCAGAGGTGCTGGAACTGCTTTACTTCAAAAAACTCAGTGCCACTGCTCCACAACCTAATTCTGGGGGGCTTTATGCCCTACTGAGTTTTATTGTTGGGCATGGTGACCACAGGGTTCAGAAGCCAGGTAATTGCCATTTTTTCTATGGAGATTATAAAGGCCATGCATGTCAACAATGGTTGGTACTTAAAGTAGCTGAATACATAAATTAGCAGTCCTATAATATATTGGACCCTAAAAATCTAAACTAGATCTAAAATTAAATTAATGAATTCTCACTTTATTCTACATATAGTGGAGAAGCATATTGTTATGTATTTATTTGTTTACTATTGGTATTATATATTGTCAATGTATATAAACAACAGTTTTGCCAAGACAATTTCTTAGCCCACACAATCTCTTAGCACAGGAGAGTGATTCTGATTAACGAAGGGAGCAGTAAGAGGGTAGCGATTGGAAGAAACACAGACAGACAGCTAGAGAGAGAGAGAGAAATCAATATAAAAAGTTTTCTGTAAAATTTCTACAAGGCCATTCCATCGGCAGCTTACAGGAAAAAAATAAATGAACTGTCCGTCAATATTTGCTGCACTACAGGTTTTAAAGTCCTGCATGAAATACTCCACATATATTTTATTTTTAAAAAATAGCAGTTCACGTCGAATCAATAAGCATTCACTTTAAACAGCTTCCAGCATTTTGAGTCATTTTGACATTCATATTGGTGTAAAAGGAAGACTAGGAGCTAGTCAGTGTTATCATTACCCAGCTCTGGTACATGCACATAAAAATCAGATAAAGACAATGCAGAAAATTTGATTTTGGCTCAATCAGAACTTGAATCAGAAGTGTACAAGGTCTTCATTAACCTTATCATGAGGAAATTCAGAAAAACTCTAGGTGAGTCCCTCAGTGATCAGATTTCTTTCTAAATACAGATAGAGTAGCTTTACCATCAGCAACTTATCATTAAAATCACCAGAGTTCAGCACATAAAGAAAAATCTTAGAGCTTCTGACAGTTTTCATATTAACATGGAGTCCCTGTTTACTACTATATATTTATTTCATTTTTTATTAATTTAAACCACAAAAATATGGTCTTCTTACAGTTGTAGAGCCGAAATGAGCTTTTTTACTGTGTCCCGGAAAGTTCATCTGATCCAATTCTCATTCAGCACATGTGCAGATGTAAAAAAACTATGGGTACAATCGCTGGAAAACCTGATTACTGAGATAAATTCCAGGCCTCTTTATCTAATTTCTTGAAATCCAATAACAGTTTTAATCCACTCTTGGAACTCAAAGTATGTTGTTTATGACCATGTGAATAATTAAATATAACTGCCAGAATCTGATAATGACTGGAATAATTAGTGTGCATGTAAACACACCCAGTGTGAGAAATTACATAAGCAAGCCTATTTCAGATTAGCCCACAACCCAGTGAAGCTGGAGGTGAGGTGGAGTTTGTACAGTGTTAACTGGTGGTTAGCTTCTATTACATGCAAATGATCACCCATAACATTATGACCACTGACAGGCGACGTAACCATAGCATTAACTGTCTAGTTATGATACATTCGGCAGCAAGCAAATAGTCAGTTCTTGAAATTGATGTGTTGGAAGCAGGAAAAACAGGGGGGCATATGGATCTGAGCCATTTTGAAAAGGGCTTTATAATGATGCTAGACTAAAGTCAGAGCATCTACAAAACAGCAGATCTTGTGGAGGGTTCCAGGTTTGCTGTAGTTAGTACCTACCAAACGTGATCATTGATGCATGTAGGAAGTGAAGGGTAGTCTGTCTTATCCAAGCTGTTGTGGTGGCAGGAGGGGGACCTAAACAATATTAGGCAGGTGGTTTTAATGTTATGGCTGATTGATGTAGCTTCAGTGCAAAGTTAAGCAAACTTAAGATACCAAACTCGCCAGGTTGACTATAAGTGGGGTAAGAGGTCCACTGGATTTCTTGCTTAATTTTCATTTTAGTGAATATTATCTTATTATAATATTATATTATAATTCTATCAGTGTTTAGCGTTAACACCCCTCCCCTTACTCCCCACCCCCAGTTATATGGCATTATGTTCATTTGTATGTAGCTACTTTCATTGCTTTGGCAGTGCTGTAAAGAAAAGCAGGTGGTGATAAAGTGAACGCTGAACTGATGTGAGCTGAGACCGTTTAGAACAGTGGGGATGGAGGAAGTTAGGTGGGAGAGAAATCCTGAGAGGTGGATTGACTGGGTTGCCAACATCTTGCCACAGGGATCTGACTTTTACATTTTAATGACTTGTTATGTGGAAGAAAAGGGTATTTTAAGGGTGAAAACTGACAAATAAGCTCGCACTGGCAACTCTTCCTGTTGCACGCTGACAATATGATGAAAATCATCACCAGTTAAACATCAGCTCTCCATTCTTGCTGAGTGAAAACAGGGTATGAACTGACTAGCAAATGGAAGCTCCATCCTTGCATAGCGGATTTTCAGATCTCACAGTTCAAGTTGGTAATGATTGTTCAAGAAAAGATTTAATGCATCACCAGTCTGCATCTTTGCCTAAGAAATCAGCATGAAACTGTGATAAATATAGTCACATTGGCTCAGGAGTACTTCATAAAACTGCTGTCAGTTAACACAGCTGTCTACATTTTGGCCTTATCGTCGGGAGACTGTGAGTTCGATCCCCGGTGATGCTGCAGCCAGCAGTGGCCAGGAGTCCAAGAGAGCACAGATGGTTTTGCTATTTCTGGATGGGTAGAATGACCCTCCCTCTTCCCCCATCACTAAATGTGATGCTAGATTGCACGGGCGTCTGTTAGTTGACAGAACTGACAGTCAGCATTCTCCTCCAAGCATGCTATGCTGTCCAATGATGCTGCATTAGCGGCAGTTCGAAAAAAAGATGCAATGATGCTTCATGTGACTTGGAGGAAACACATGCTCAGCTTCAACCTCCCAAAGTTGGTGGTGTAGTGTGACTGGGGGAGTCCTGACCTGGCCTGCCACATTCAGTATGATGCATCACAAAGCATTCATGCACTTTTACACCCATAATCATGTGCAAACAGTGACCATTAACATTTATCCATTCAATTAAATGTGCAATTGCAAACATTACTGATATTTAATCAACACTTGAATATGAATGAATGTGTGTATTATGCTGTGTTTGATGACAGTTACAGGTTTACTGGTGTATATTGTATATCAGTTACAGATGTATATTGTATATCTACGGTATCCCCTTTAATTCTTGGTGGGTATGAGTGGTTCCTCAACTCTTGTCTCATCCAGATTTGGCTATTATCAGTATGTTGAATAATTTTGTTTGTTAAATCTGACAATTTTTAATGTATCATATATATTTTGCCAATTTTGTTATAAACACATGTGTTCTTTGGTTTAAATCTATATTTTTCATCATTACATTACTGTGTAGACAAGACTAATGGGAAATGCAGTCTTGATGTTGAATTACTGCGGCAGGCTCCACTTTTCTAATGTTTAAGACTGTCAAGGTTATTTAAAAATGAGATAAACTAAGCAAACCTGTGAGAATGTAAGACACTGCCAGCTTGTTAGCTCCCTCAGGCCGTAGCTGTGCCCTGGTTTAAAAAGACTTGTAGCCTGTTTTTTAGACCCTTTCTAGCCCTCAATTCAATTAAAACAGTGTTGCATGCTATCATGTGCAATATCTTATAAGAAACAACAGGTTTGCTTACATTCAGATGCATCTTGTGAAGCACAATTAGTGATATAAAACCAGCATCTAAAAATCTACGTTCCACAGAGAGAGAAGTCTTTCATTTAAGTGGCAGCAAAACACAAATACCCAACGCATCTGCATCATACAGTCAACACCACAGACAAGAATTTAGACATATTTCCCTGTACTTAGCCTATTATAGAAGCCAGTGCACACATGCTGAATCACTTTTCCACTGGTTTCCACTTTACACAATTTTTGAATATCTCCATTCTGCATCAAAAATTGTCTGTGGTCGGCCATATGAAAGTTACTATTTCCTTTCATTGTGAACACACTTAAGCACCACAACGAAATGTGACCTCTGCATTTAACCCATCACATGTGGAGCAGCGGGCAGCTATCAACAGTGCCCGGGGAGCAGTGTAGCAAGACGGTACCTTGCTCAAGGGTTCCTCAGTAGTGCCCAGGCCGGGACTTGAACCTGAGACCTTCAGGTCTCAAAGGCAGTGTCCTAACCACTAGGCCACCACTGCCCATAAATATTCTACAGATATGACAGACAGATCAGAAACTAGTACACTATTCCTTTAATATGAGAAAAGCATGGCATCTATGCATAGACTGCATTTCACGAGGAGACACCCTCAAAGACACACACATGCACTGAAAAGTCATCTGGATAGCACAGTAAATACTTTTTTTCCCACTTTCAAACCAATGACATTTTGAGTTATGCCATATGTCACATCTCATACTCACAAATGCCAAAGTTACAGATTTGCAGCTCGTTCACATTCTTTGTAGAGATAAGAAGTGTCTGCCTGGCTGGTTAAGTGTAAGTGTGTGTGTGTGTGTGTATACACTCACACCTAGTTCTAGTTCTCACATCCAGTAATAAGTGTTTTCACACCACTTTCCTGATCGTTCATAATAGTCATATCAGCCCTTCTCACCTCCTCAAGGGCACAGAGAGATACGTAGCCCCCTCCCTACACCACTTAGCAGCTACATTTCTCCTCCCTCTCTTGCTTGTTCAAAACTGATGCTAGGGCTGGATGATATATATTGAATATACTCAACATATCGCAGGCTTTTCTATGTTCAGTGTAGTAAATGACTATATCACAAACATCAAGGACAAAATGTCACGTCATGTTTTTAAGCCGCCACTGTTAAAAGCCTATGGACCCTATTTTTCACCAACAGAAAGAGTGAGGCAACGTGTTTTTGCTAGTTTCATATCAGCACATTCCTCTGTTTCACGCCATGCACACACATTTCCCGCTCGTAATAGTGGTGCTTTTAAAATGAGGCAAGGCTGGGTGCACGGTCTGCACTTTTGCTAGTTTAAGGCAGTGAAATTACTTTATATAATCTAAAGTTAGTGGAGTAAAATTAAACCATCGTTTTAGTAATGTTTCGTTGCACAGTGCTTGTTGCATACACATGTACACACTCAAAGTGCAGCAATTGCACTGATTGTTCTTTACTTTATTGCTATCTGGGGTTGGCAAGAGGAGGACGGAACAAGACAAAGGTTCCGAGTTTTGGTTCCTCCCAAGGTTTCTCCCTTCAGCTTCGGGAGTTTTTCCTTGCCTCCGCCACCTTTGGCTTCCTCATTAGGGGCTCGGACCCGGACTTTGTAAAACTGCTTTGTGACTATGTCAGTTGTGAAAAGCGCTATAGAAATAAAACTGAACTGAACTGAATTGTACTTAAAAGGCTTAAGCAGAACAGTGCTGCTCCCATAAATTATTTTTATTTTGTGTCGGAGGAGGTCCTTTTCCTTGCCAAAAACCGAGCTGTTTTTTTTCAGGTGAACGGGCCTTTATAATAGCGATTTTCCATAGCTCATGTGCCAACTTGCCCATGTGATCAGGGGGTCACAGGTTCAAGTCCCAGTCCAGGTACCACTGAGGTACCCTTGAGCAAGGTACTGTCCTGCTACTCTGCTCCCCGGGTGCTGGTGATAGTTGCCCGCTGCTCCTTGTGTGGATGGGTTAAATGTAGAGGTCACATTTTGTCGAGGAGCACTTAGTGTGATGGGGTGTGTTCACAAAAACAAAAACATCACTTCACTTTATGTTCTTCCCAGTAAGAGTACATATGAAATATTTCAAATACACCAGTCAGCCATAACATTATGACCACCTGCCTAATTTTTTGTAGGTCCCCTTCATGCTGCCAAAACAGCTCTGACTCTGCACTGTGTTTTGACACGTAGCCTAGCTATTAAAGAAAGACATGCTTGCAAACACCGCATAGAAAGGCACCAGTGGCCGACCCAGGGACCGAAACCAGGAGCTAACTACTGCACCACTGTGCCACTCCTAATGTACATACTTGTTCAGATTTTATGTGTTCTATATCTGCACTTTATTTGGCCGCTCTTATTTTTTTAGTGTTTTTAATTTTCTTAACTATGTTTCTGCTCTGTTTCTAT
Source organism: Arnoldichthys spilopterus (assembly GCA_037974385.1). Classification (NCBI taxonomy): domain Eukaryota; kingdom Metazoa; phylum Chordata; class Actinopteri; order Characiformes; family Lepidarchidae; genus Arnoldichthys; species Arnoldichthys spilopterus. Next base: position 7,222,102 of record JBBPDA010000030.1, read on the forward strand.
CTTTGTTGCACTGAGCGTGTAAAAGGCACAATAGAGTTCTTATCTTACTATAAAGGTTGTATCTGAGATATACACATTTGCTACAACCTATGAATGCAATGTTTATCCTGTTTACCCTGTTCATAAAACCCCTTTAATTCTACTCGAGATTTACATGAATATACATAATTCTTATATTTTTAGTCAAGAAAAAAGGTAGGATACATATAGCGCATCATGCATATGCAAAAATATGCAAAAATAAAAGCCCCCTGTCACCCTGTGTATAATTAGTTGGTCAGGCTTGGTAAACATGGCAGGCAGTATTTCAGCTTTTGTGTCAGTTTTTATTATCATGTTCAGTGAGCATGGATTTATGGGTCTGTGTGAACAGCTTTAGATTAGAGCCATCAACCACACACCTCAAACATGCTCACACACACACACACACACACACACACACACAAACACACACAGGACCACATGCTTTATAAACAAACACACCTGTCAGTTCATGGCACCAGGGGAGAGTTTCCGAGAATAATGCACCTGCCAAGGCAAGATCAGCTAATTGTACGGATGGTTGAATGAGCTGTACAGTTCTGCAGCATTTAAGAGCTAGTCCACACACATTAGCATGAAAAAACATCACTCACTAGTCGGCAGCACTCTGATGCTCATGCACTCTTCGGCGTGATATCTGCCTGACATGCACCTCGATTATGGTAATGTTTGTACATCTTCTATTCGATTACATGGAGCTAATGGCCAACGACCGACACAGTTGGAGACACGAAATACGGCTCGTTTTCCTGGTGACATGGACCAGGAGATGATGTATATCCATGGGGGGAGTTGACTATTCATGGACAATTTTATAAAGTGGTATGATGCATAAAAAGAGGAAAATGTATGAAGTGCTTATTAATATTTACCCAAGGGTTGCCATTGTTGTTAACAACTTCCTGTGAGGAAATGTGGGCGCCTACACGTTTCCATCTGGTCAGTGCTTTCATGGCACTGGTAGCAAACAAACAAAAAACCATAAGTCATACACAGCCGGTCTAAAAAAAATGACTCACATGCACATATGTCAGAAGCTGATGTGTAGCAAATCTTTGTCCTGTCTGTTAAAGGAGAAAACCACAACAAAAGATGGACATTACAGCAAGACAAGGCAAAATGGCACACGGTTCATTGAGTGAAATTTGGGCATGATTTAAAACCCATTGTGACCATGTGGGGCTACACTGGGCACTGTGTGGAGAAGAAGTGGATGTGTGAACAGCAGAAGCTTGTGTAGGAAGTAGTTACTTCAAATCATGAAAAAAGACTGAGAGTAAAGAGAAAGCGATAGTAAACAGTATGAGGGTCTTCAATACTTGAGGACATATAAAATGCTCATAAATGTAAATGTTTTTTGTATTTTACAGTACATTCTGCTTTGTTTTTTGGTTAAATTGAGATAAAGTTTTGGTTTGGAGGACATTGTATTTGATGACTGGGAGTAGGGGGGTTTGCGGTAAACCATATTTGTCAACTGGTGGGTCAGGGGTGGGTCCCAGGCTGCCCGGGCCCAGTGTTACCTCTACATATTTTGTACCTTGGAGCAGTATTGGCTGGAGCAATAATTGACCTAATGGATGTAGAAGAAGGCTTGGGACCAGAAAGTCACAGGTTCAGTCCTCGGGAATGGCATGGAAAATGTGGGAAGTGAGTAAGCAGCGTTTCACACTCCCACATATATGGCTGAAGTGCCATTGGGTGAGGCACCTTGGCCACTTTTAAAAGAGATTGCCAAAGGTTTGGTAATGACCACTGATGCTCCATAAACCAGCTGAAACAAGGAATTCTCACAAAACAAAGCAGCTCCACTGGCTTTAAAAGACACTCTCATGCTATTTTGTCACACTATCCTATATTAATACAAATAACTGCTTTCCACACATTTTTACTGCTGCTGTAGGCAAGTTCTTAATGGGTAATAAATGATGCCTGAATTTCACTTAATTAAATATATGGCATATTGCCTTGTTTTGCTGGAAAATCTGTCATCTTTTGTTTTTCTCCTATAGAAGTAAACAGATGGAATAAAGGCCTTAAAACTTTCAACACTCAATGTATGAAATACATGCATGTGAGCAATTCTTTTTGACCACCCCACCCCCGAATACAGCCACTCTGTGTTTTGCAGAGATTCACTTGTGATTTTTTTCTAAGGTAAGGCCTGAAAAACAGTAGCATCAACCATCTTGAAGTCTACATAACAGTATATCATACACAGTCATAAACCAAATAACCATTTACTATGTAAGGCTACGTTTAGGCAAAGTTTTGCAAATTTGATTTATTGCTTGAGCAAACGAAGCCAAAAGAAGCAGAAGGGGCCTAATCTCAGGTGTGCAAGCAGCACCAGATTGTCCCTCAGGAAAACCAGTAGGCACTGCTGAAAACGTCCAGCGGTGCTGTGGTTTATCTGTCCAATTCACACCTCAGCAAGGTGGGAAAGGAAGAGAAATAAGTGATGAGTGGGGGGAAAAATGGCAAGCTAACGCATGCTCGGCCCCCCGGTGACCCTCTCCTGACAGAACTGGAGAGGGAAAGAAGAAGCTCTTAGGGCCATCATGGAAACGAGTGATTCTCACATTCGAAAGGCGTGCATCTTATCTCTGCGGCTGCTCTCGTGCCAGGTCCGCTGGAGTGGCTGCGTGATGATGGCTGTTTGGGTCAGGAGCACTCGAGCCCTGCAGCAAGGCCATCTGTCCGAACACATCACACCGTCCTTAATTAGCCTGCTAAAGGTCAGCTTAGCACTTTTCCAGTCAGGCATGCCCTTGGCCATCCCCAGGGATGGCTTGAGGGGCCTGATAACAGTGCAGCACCAAGAAGCCAAGGGTGACAGTTGGTGAGGTGGCTAGTAAGGAAAAATGGTATGGTGCTGGTAAGGAGACTGTAACTGTGTCTCAAAAAGCCAGAGTAGTAGCCACTTTTAGGGCAAGATATTTGCACTGTAAAATGCAGGGATTCACCTGTTGTCGTGTTAATGTCTGACTGATCTCCTGACTTGCAGGGTGGGTATCCCCAAAGGGCAACAGCCTTTATCTAAAATTTAGAAAATGTTATGGGACTGTCTGAGTCATTAAAAACCTTAGCAGAACTGATGTCATGCTCATGTTGCACTCCAAGAGATGAAAATGGCAGTGCAAATTCAGAATATTCTCGGTTATCATGGCTTATTGTCCTAATGGTGCAACAGAGTCCCTGTCCCTGCATGGAGAGTAAGCTAAGCCATTCAAACCCATTCTCTGCAGAACAGAAATGGTCTCATATCAAACTACACAACAGAAGCACTTTGAAACTTTGGGGAAAAAATTTAAATGCTTCTGTTATGTAAAATGCTCAAATTCTGGGAAGTGTTGTGTCTAGAAATGGAATTAACTGACAACACGCATCAATTGTTTGTGCACCCATATACAGCAACTATTTTACAGCACCTACAAAAACCTATAAGAGCTGTTGATAGCTGGGAGCTGTTGATAGCTGCCCCCTGTGCCACGTTTGATGGGTTAAATGCAGAGATCACATTTTGTTGTGGTGTACTTTGTGTGATGGGGTGTGTTCATAATGACAAATAGTCAATTTTCAGTTCACTTTAGCCATAAAGAAAAGTATGCAATGTTTCACACCATGTGCTCTCAGGACCACTGGCCTATCATGTTAGTTTAGTACCCTAGGATAGCAGTAGTCTTGATCAAGTCTTGTAAAAAGAACATTGGGGGGCAATCATGAGAAATCAGAATAAAGCCACTAATCCCATCCAACACCCCATAAAGAGTATAGTGGTATGATGATGCCCCCAGTGTCTGGTGGCCTAGTTAAGACATTGCCCTTGGGACCTGAAGGTCACAGGTTCAGGTCCCGGCCCGGGCACTACTGAGGTACCCTTGAGCAAGGTACCGTCCCACTACACTGCTCCCCAGGCACTGTTGATAGCTGCCCGCTGCTCCACGTGTGCACATGTGATGGGTTAAATGCAGAGATCAAATTTCGTTGTGGTGCTTGAGTGTGTTCACAATGACAAATAGTCACTTTCACTTTTCACTCATGAACAACAATGATGTCATTAGCTCATGGACATAACAGAAGTTAGCATGGGTTAAAAAAATCACACAATAAGTTCCAGTTAGGAGAATCAGAATACACTCATTACAACAGTAAACATCATGTAAAGTAAAAACAGTTCAGACCACACTTTACATTTAGATATCAATGGTCTAGTGCTAAAAGCTGTTGGGATCCCAGCGGATATGTGGCCTCTGCCAGACGGTGTTGCGACAGCTGGAGTGATCATGTTATAGAAAGAACTGGCAGCTTTGTTCAGGGACAGACAAATTATCATGCCTGTTGTCCTCTAGCACTGAGCATGAATTTGGGGTAGGCTTTACAGGGGACAGGTTATCCACAGAAGCATTTTCTAGTTCTGAGATCTCACTTAATCCTGGGGGATGTCACAGGAATCTGCAATGTGACATCTCAAAATAATCAGTGAGCCAATAATAAGCACCGATGCAAATATTTAGTAACTATTTAGGGCAAAAAGAATTGACGACTATATACCATATATAAAATCAGTGGTTGTTTATATGGAAGCCATTCAGGTGGGATAAAATAGCATGAGTTACCTTGAGATGTTTCATCATTTTCATTTTAAGAGAACGTCTCTGTCACCATTTGATTGGAGTAGGCTGTGACATGTGTAGTGTGTGGTTAAAGAATAAAGTGCATGTTGCCTGAACTGAACAGGAGAGGTTCAGGTAGAAACACTGAAGTAAAGGAGGCCTGCAGTGGTGGGATAGCCGAAGAAGGAGGGATGCAGGAAAGACTCTCGGAAGTCTGACTGTGTTATGTATTTTTTTCCTGTGGCCACACTCCTCACACAGGGAGGGGGAGTCTGAATAACTCTCCTGCTGCTGCTGCTGGAGAGAAGAATGACCAGAGTCACACATGGTGGATTAAAGCAACAAACCATTCCACATGAACCCATTAAAGTGTGACATCCTCTCTCTCTCTCTTTCTCTCTCTCTCTCTCCCCATCTCTCTCTCTACAGTAGCAAGTAATCATCGTGTGTATGTGCCTGTGTGTGTGTGTGTGTTTTTGTGCTTCCCACTTACAGTGGTGCCCCACTCAGCAGGTCCCTCTCTAAAAGAACCCTGGCCCTCACCTCTGCAAAAAAAATCAATTTTCCTCCGGCTCCTACACTCTGTGGCCACACCAAATTGAATTCTCCTGGTCATGAATCCTCAATTAAAAGCGAGCAACTCCAAAAGCATATTACTCTCCAACTTCCAGACGTCTGCCATAAAATAAAATTAGTCACACTAGTGACTGGACTTCACTCAAGCCCACATATTCATCAGAATGAACTAAAAAGGACTGTCCATCTTAGGGCACTGGTGATTTTTCACTTCCACAACATGGCTGCAGGACATGGACAAATGTATGCCGATGAACCAGCTACAACTTAGGACTGCGATATTTCTTGCTGCATTGTAAAAAGGCAGAGTTAATCAATAATGTGATGTGTCTGAAGATGTAGTTAATGGCTCAACAAATGGCACTGTTTGCTCAAAACATTGCGGTCAGTCAGGTAAATATGACCCACTATGACTTTTGCAATATCAGCATTGCAAAGGCCAAAATAGCGATGATGACTGAAAAATGATCTATGTAACAGCCTCACGGTCTAACCCCAGGGCAGGTGATGCTACATCGTGGTATTTATATGCAGCCAATACATTTTAATATCTGTAATTCAAATAAATGCTGACAGCACAGGAACAGAGAGAGAGAGAGAAAGAGAGAGAGAGAGAGACAGAGAGAGAGAGAGAGAGAGAGAGAGAGAGAGAGAGAGAGAGAGAGAGAGAGAGAGAGA
>JBBPDA010000030.1:7234674-7256708 GCA_037974385.1 Arnoldichthys spilopterus
TGTGATGGGTTAAATGCAGAGGTTGCATTTCGTTGTGGTGCTTGAGGGTGTTCACAATGACAAATATTCACTTCACTATGCCAATGCATTAAGTATGCTATGCATTGTTAGTAGTATTTCATTTAAGCTCGTTATTAATATGTTAAGCCCTTTTGTACACTTTTAAAGGATTTTCATTTAAATGTTGTAATTTAGACACTGTAGGCTATAGCATTTGAGTCTGGCCTTAAGATGTTAACTTGTTTTGGTCTTGACCATTGATCTCATCAAGTATTGTACTTGGTCTTGAGTTCAGCAGCCTTTAAAAATATATATGCTGCTCTTTTTTTCTCAAGTAACTCCTTCAAAAATAAATAAATCATTGATTAAATGAGATTGTTCCAAAAACAGGCCTGGGTACAACATATGCCTCCCTAAACTCATCTCTGCAGTCTGTATTTAGACTTAAACCTCTTTGCACTCTGTCTTGACTTGGACTCAACAAAGGTTATCTCGACTACACCTCTGCTAGACATGAGCCTTTTCAGATGTTTTATTCAATATTTCCGGTGCTTGTAGAACAAGAACTTATACACAGTCATTTCCATAGGTGTGAACACCCTTGGTCAAGTTACATGTTTTGCTGAGTTAAAAGGAAATATAAGATGTAAATATGGTAATTTTGGCTAAGTTTAATTTCTATTTATTTATTATTTTTTTATTTACTCTCTTTTATTAACTAGTACAGCTTATGCAAATAGATTACAGCTTTATACTGATTATTTAAAGTTATTTTAGTTCCTCTCAAGAACAAGGCAACATTTATAGAAGGTTTATGAATGGTGTAATAAAGAATAAATTCTTAGTTATTAATTACAAAGTGCATTTATAAGCATTTATAAACTCTTTTAGCAATAGTGAGCAGTTCTAGCTGATGAATGTTTATATGTAATCAAGCTGGCAGGTATAATGTTTACTAATGGAGAAGACAAAGTAGAGATTTTAGCATTAACAGTATAAATGAAAAGGGGCTCACAGTTTGGCATTTTTGTTGGTTTAGTAATATTTAAGATACATAAGCTAACTTAAGATAATTAATACTCTATTAAAACCAGTGATGAACCCATCGTATCATAAAGTGTTACCTCAATTTTGTACATTTACTACTAAACGCCAAATGAGTAAATGTAAACTGGTTTTATATTAGCCAGAACATTAAATACAGTATTTTGAACAGTAGTGTGAACACAAATTGTTTCTTAAAAATATTCAAAATTCAAAAAAGCAAACATAAAAACATACGACAGCCATCACTTGAGGCTTCCTAAGCAGTGAGTTGTTCTGTATATCTGATTTGTGTTGTGCAGTGTTTCTCCCTTTTGTCCTTCTGCTTAGATATCACCCCTCAACCCATTAATATGTTCTTCTATATGTGTGTATCAGTGTGTGTGGAGAGGGTGGGGGTGTGTCTGGGGGGGGGGTCCTTCTGAATACGTTTTATCTGCCAGCTGTCGAGACTATGACAGCCAAACTGGAAGCCCTTTGAAGTGTGAAGCGCCAGAGCTATGCTGCCTTCAATTATGTGCGAAACGCCTTACAAACACACCATTCGCAGACACACACACACACACACACACACACACACATACACACACAACATGTACAATTTTCCTCTGCACCATGTTCAGCAGAGAGCTTTTACAATCAGACATAAATCTAGCAAATTCAAAATTAAAATGAGGGTAGTTTATCGTGGGAGGCCGGGGCTATGGGGAAAAGAACGCAAGCAGACAAAATCAATTTTCATCCAATTCTGCATGAGCCTGCTTGAAAAAAGAAAAATACAGAGCTCTCTTTCAGCATCACACAACACGCATCAATGTCAAACACCAATAAACAGCAAATCATACACCACATTAAATTCATCTTTGTTTTGTAAATGAAAAAAGTGTTAATTTTACATATTACACAAATATTCAAGAACAGAGTGAATGGAATGGTGGGTGGCCATTCTAGAACAATGTGAATGTACCTGAGTGAATAGTCTAGATCTATGTGAAATGAATAAGGTTAAAATTCTAGAAAGATGTGAATGGGAGAATAGAACATCTTTGAACAATGTAAATGGTAAAGAACATTCTACAGTAGTATGGAAGGAGAGAATATTCTAGAATAGTGCAGTGTGAATGAAGGCTCACATTCTAGAATAGCATGAATGAATGCTTACATGCTATAACAGTGTGAATGGAATAGAAGGTACCGATACAGAAATACAGTGTGAATGGAGAAGATCTTTGTAGAACCATATGAATAGAATGAATGCTAATATTCTAGAACAGTGTGAATAAACGCTAACATTCTAAAACAGCGTGAATGAACGCTAACATTCTAAAACAGCATGAACGACAGCTAACATTAAAAATTAAGACAATAAAAGCACATTATAAAAGAAGCCTCTGTTTAACCAAAGGGTGTAGAAAATGAGGCAGTTTTAACTTCTTTTTAAAGCTGGCAACAGCTGGGGCAGATCTGATCCCCATGAAGAGCTAGATCCAGCAGGAAGCAACATAATAACTAAATGCCATTTCATCCTGTTTAGTTATAGCTCTGGGCTTCACTTACTGAGCAGCTCCTGCTGATCTAAGGGGTTTTCTAGGCTGATGTTTATCAAACATTGCAGATAAATATTTAGACCCCAAACCATTGAGTGAGTTTAAAACAGCATTACTGTAATTATATACATTAAAAAATGTTTCTGAAAAAAATGCATAATATAATATGTTCTGCAGCAACAAAAATGCTCTTGATTCTTATGAACAATCAGCACAAGCCTATTAATGTGCCCTCTGTCAACAGATACATCTATGAAGCAAACGTGTGTACGTTAAGACAAAAAAACAAATAGGTGACCTTATGGATGTGATAGTACCAATTTTTACATTTAAAACTGTGTTTCCTAACATGACAGCACATTGCTCTGGTCATCAACACAAACATTTAGATCCTCACAAGTGTACCTAACACGCCACACAAACTTACTGACCCTGTCTAATTAGCATATGGATGAACACAACAAAACAGCACTAGCAACAATAATGGCAGCACTCAGGCTCTGAGCGGGAGTGAAGGGGGCCAGAGGCGAGACGGTAATCAGCACACACACATGCATACATACACTTGGCAATATGTTAACACACCTGCACTTTAACACTGGCAGATTCACAGCTGATTACAGGGTACAGACTTGAATTCAGGACTCAGGGTTCACCAAATGTGTATGAAAGTGGCAGAAAGACATGCAGACAGAGAGAGAGAGAGAGAGAGAGAGAGAGAAAGATAGATAGAGAGAGAGAGAGAGAGAGAGAGAGAGAGAGAGAACGATAGAGAGAGATGATCTGCGCATTGTCTGTATGTAAAAGCTGCATGCGGAGAAGATTAGAGGGCAGCGTCCAACACCGGAGGCCAAAGAGCCAAAGAAAGGCGGGTCACTGATTTGACCTGACCCTTTAGTGTACTCAAGGAAATCTCACACATCCATGCACACACATATTCAAAAATACACACACAAGCTCATGCACATTATATGCGAGAGACTGTGTTTCAGACAGAGATTTCAAACATATTTGTCGTAAACACAAAATGCAATGTCATTTGTAAGAATAGAGTTTTGTACTCACACTCAGTAGACATATTAATGCTCCGCCCAAAAAGGCATTTATTTGTAGCGACCAGGATTGTCAAGCTTAATAAAACTCTGAAAAAAATCACATTTAGCCTAATGATAAACTGTAGCATACATATCAGTTTGTACAAAAATACTAACATTTAGATTGCAATACTAATTTCTAGGGGTGCACAATTCTATCGGCATCATATGGTGACAGCAGATATTCAGTTGAAAATAAATGCTGGGATTGGACAGATGTTTAGATTTTACTGGTATTTCAAACCAGTATTTGATGCTGCATGTATTGCACTATGGAAAAACAAAATGTGTAGGTGGTGCTGGAATACTTGCTTTCATTTTCCTCAATTTGAAGCCTATAGAAATAAATAGAATGTGTATGCAGGTTATATTAAACAGTCTAGGTAGATGTCCCAATTTCTGCATTTTGTAAAATATTTTTTGTATCAGCATGGACAGATATGTAAATTATCAGATAACAAATCCTACACCAGTGCATCCCAGCTACAGTTATATTAGTACAATGTGTAGTGAAATGTACCCCTGAACACTCCAATGAGGGATTAAACCACATTAAAATGAACTGTATATAGAATATATAGAAATATGATGTGTGCTTACAGAATGTGTGGTTGAAATTAAATACAAAAAATATAGAAAATGTGTAAAGTGTCATAGTGTAAATGGCAGTGTGAAGCTAGCTTAATGTTATATGCAATATATAATTTATTTTTAACATTTATTTAGTATGTGTGTATAAAGAAGTGATGCTTCAGATCACATCTGTCAAATGTATCATACCATAACATCATTTTTGTTTGAAGTAAGCTGAAATTATGTAACCTAATGATATATTTGAATCATGTACGTTTATTACACTTTTAACATTAATTTTGACTTATATTAGTACCTTACATTACCTTATAGATTCAAGATTCAAGATTGAAGATGTTTATTTGTCACATACACATTAATACTAGTACAGTGTTTAGTGAAATGTACCCCTGAACACTCCCAATGACTGTGTAATGACTTAACTAGAGTACAAAAAAGCATAATAAATAAGAAATCTAACAATAAACAGTATATACACACAATTAAAAATATATACATACTATGAATTTGTAAAGGTGTAAAAAGAAGCATGCAAGGCAAGATCTGGAAATATTGTATACATAGATACAGCATGTGTAGTTGAATATTGAATATGAATTTAATGTATTTAGTATTTCGGGCCTTGAGTGTCCCATAGCTGAGCATTCTATGTAAGATCCATAATATATTACATGCATTCTAACCTTGAAGACAGACTGGAGTAATTTAGTCTGAGTTCCCCAGGCGCTCTGCAGATAGAGAACACAAGCTAATGGTAAATTAGTGTGGTAAGTATGGAATAAGAAGTGAAATTCTCTGTAAATCAGAAGATGGGTGGAAGACATACATTAAGAAAAGGAAATCCATTCTTCCACAAAAGAAGACTGAGCAGCAGAAAGAAAAGTACACAGATAAAAAGCCTTCTTACAGTAATCCCACAAAATGATCTTATTAATCATTTCTTTCTAATTTAAGGAATATTCAGTAACTTCTTTGAATAATCCTTTAACTTTTATGACACTAATATGTAAGTTATCTACTAATGAGAGTGAAAATATTGACCCATGCGGATATTGACCCACCCAGTAAAAATTGATTGTTTGGTGAAAAATCCAATATATGCAGTTTTCCTTTTGCCCTAAATGTAGCTGATTGGTATCAGTTGCCATGAGAATGTACAGCAATTGTCTAAGTGATGACCCTGTCATCAGCTGATGTGGGTTTGATCTCTTAATCCAAGCCAATTATGCTCTCTTGGACTCCCATCCATCCATCTGGATAGGTAGGATGGCCCTCCCTCTCCCCCATTACCTAGCATGTTGGGCATCTGTTGGGGAGAAAACTGAGAATGAATTATCACTTCATGTAATAACTTTGTGATGATAATAATAATAACTTTGTGATCTGTTAAAGGCATTTAAAATTTTGAACATCTGACTCTGATTACTATTGGTGCAAGTTTTTCTAGTTTAGAGGAATTTTGGGCTGTGAAATGTCAAGAAAACGTCAGCGGAATTTGCTGTAAGATTTATTTTTCAGTTATTACTTAAAAATTATTGGTAACTATTAAATAACTCATATGGAAGTTACATAGTTATATAGTGATGTTTACAGTTATAGTTGCGAGGAATAGAAGTGGGCCCACATGTAAGCAGTATGTTGTGTGGTTTGAATAGTAGCACAAATATCACATATTAGTTTTATAGTATTTACCAGATCATTCCTAGTATATTTAGAGTGAATTCTTAATAGCTGTTAATGAAAATGAAGTCTTAAAATTACGGTGCACAATAATTGTGATGCTGGTAGTTATACTTGCGCTTTTATCTTGCATCAAAATAACGACAATAATATCAATCATTTTAAAATCAGTAAATATAAAAAAAAATATCACCATCAGACAGATGCTTAGATATGACCGATATTTCAAACTAATACTTGATGCTGGATTGATTATGTTCTAGTAGAGCAGCATGTTTAGGTGAAACTGGAATTTTATTTTACACATTTTACTTAATTTTTAATCTAATAGAAATAAATTAAAATCATATTTAAGTTGTATTTTCCCATCAAGGTAGATGCAGTCCCAAACTCTGGATTTTAAAAAAGTTTAATGTATTGGCATTGTTATCAGCAGTACGTGGAATATCAGATATCAGCCTACAAATCCCACATTGACCAATTCCTGCCTAAAATTAATAACTGAACAACAAATATGCAGTTTTAAAGATCAAATGTTTAATAACACAAGCAATGTTCAATGAGCAATAAGAGGTCAGTTAGTCCAGACAGTGTGGCTGCATGACTGCATGCTGAACATTCTTTTTAATGGCCATTCATAGCCCTTCATTGCCAGAAAACGCTTGAGGCAGTCAATGATAGACACGCATGTTTGGAGGATGTCAATGAGCTCATATTACTGATAGCTATGTCACTTTGTGTGTCTGTGTGTGTGTGTGTGTGTGTGTGTGTGTGTGTGTGTGTGTGTGTGTGTGTGTGTGTGGTAAGTATGTAAACGTGCTTCAGAATCAATTGGATCTAAAAAAAATGGGTGTGTATTTTTGTACATGTATTTCACTCATTGTGAGGACCAAATGTCCTCATAATGATAGTAATACTGCAAAATCTGTCAAAGTGAAGACATTTTGCTGGTCACCACAAGGAACCAAGTTGTTTTCTTCCCAAATTTGACCAAAAGTGCACAGTTACTGAGGAAAAGGTCAGAGTTAGGTTATTACTAAAAAACAGTATTACAGTTTATGGAATTGTACTCACAAAGATAGCAATACCAACATTTGTGTGTGTGTGTGTGTGTATTCCTCAGCCTTGCCTCAGGCCTGTTTAAACTAGCCGGCATCAAGGGAGCATAAGGCCGTTAGCTCACCTCAACAGATCTCCATGAGAGCGAGAGGAAGAAAGGAGGAGAGAAAGAAGGAGACAGAGACAGTAAAAGACTCAGCTGAACTAGCTCACTTATCACACACGGACAGGAGCAACCTTTCACTGTGGGGATCAGCGAACCTTGTGTTTTGTTCACTAAAACAGTTCAGCTGAACACTTGCATGCACACACACATTGACTGATAGCATTCGATCTTGATCACATGCATTACACACACATTAGATGCACACACTCTGAAGTAGTGCTCCTCAGTCCGGCTCCTGGAGGCCCACAGCAGTGCACATTTTAGTGTTTTCCCTTCTAATGAATCAGTTGATTGTCAGCTCCTTACTGCGCTGAAGTGGCTGTGTGTGAAAGCAGGGAAAGCACTATTTATTTGGCTGGTGAACTCTGGCCTAAAGATTGTAGATGCAAATGATCCCTGTTATGAGGCCAAGTGTATTGAAGTGTGGATGTTTTGGAAGGCTGCCATGATCCACCCTACTGAGCAATGTTATATCCAAACGATGTCTTTAGAACGTCTCGTCGCATGTCCCCTGAGGAGCCAGACTGAACGTTTTTATGGCGTCTTTTTATGAGGTCAATTCAAAGGGGCTTATGAAAATTTGAAGAGCAACATTACCAAAGCATCAGATACAATTTGTCCAAATATTTGGACAGTACATAATGACAGCAGTAGGAACATTATGCAATGACAGGCAACCGCATCACAAATAATTTTGTAAACTTTTTATTTGACAACAATTTCCTGTACCTCTCTTAAACGTCCACAGGTGTTAAAAAAAATCTCCCGTCCAGATGTTCAGATATTGAACTAAATATTGACATCCTTGTGGGCAGTGGTGACCTAGTAGTTAGGGTCTTGCCCATGTGATCGGAGGGTCACAGGTCCAAGTCTTGGCCCAGATACCACTGAAGTACCCTTGAGCAAGGTATCGTCCTGCTACACTGCTCCCCAGGTGCTGTTGATATTCTGCCCACTGCTCCATGTGTGGATGGATTAAATGCAGAGGTCGCATTTCATTGTGGTGCATTTTTCATGTTGTGCAACTAGATTAAACTTGTAAAACAGGGTGAAAGAAGAGACAATAAACCTTGTGGCTTGCCTTCATGAATCTCTCAGTTCTGCTTTATTTAACACATTTCTGTGCTCTACAGTTACACAGGTATACAACAACATGTCTTCCTCATTACAATCAGTGATTGTCCTTCAAAAAGGTGAGAACATGCACAGAAGAAAACAGCTAACTGATTTGCTAACAATACTAACATTGCCAATAATTAGCCCTAACATTTTCATCCAAAATAAGATGTGATTTCCCCCAATCATCATTTAAAGTATTCAACCATGTAAAAGCTGCTTACAGTCTACTCACTCTCCACTGTTTGCTATGGATTCAACACGTACATGTTTAATACATCCCATTCGAAACACATTACTCAAAAAAAAAAAACATATCAAAGTGTCCATACCCAAGTAACAACCTTATTAGTCAATGTAACTTATCGTGTTTCTCACCTGTAAAACAGGGTGAAAGAGGAGACAATAAACCTCATGGCTTGCCTTCATAAATCTCTGTTCTGAGAGAGAATCTGGTCTTTGGCATGCATAGCCCGTAGTTTACTGCAACCTGCTGGTCAACTATGTACTGCTGTGTTAGCATCTTTTTGTTTAAATTTTTTCTATCTTCTATCTATTCTATCTTTTTTCAGCGAAGGAGGTTATCAATATAAGAATGTGTGTGTGTGTGTGTGTGTGTGTGTTTTAGAACATTAAACAACTTTTACACACAAATGTGACCACACCTTGTCACTTTTACTTCAAGTGGAAATATAGTTAGATGTCAAAACATTAAGCCTGATTTACACATTGTGCAGACATACAGACAACCAATATAACATAGATACAATCTACACGTAGAGCAGGTTTCTCATGTTTGCTGGCATTTGCTTCCCGAACAGCACAACGTTTAATCACCCTTCCAAGTTCATGTAAAGCTCTACTATAGACTGCAGGAACAACACTCCATATCACTTCAGTAGGAATGGGTGGAGCTGAATAATTGTAGGCTGAATGTGCTGTCATATTGAATCAATAATTTTTAAAAAAAATGATTCTACGACTTAGCAAACGTAGTTGACTAAGAGGAGGGGACAGCTGTGGAATAAAGGTTAAAAAATGGGTTGGTAATCTAAGAGTTGCTGGTTCGAATCCCTGAATCAGCAGGAAAAATGTGGGAGGGGAGAGTGAAAGAACAGCATCTTCCCTTCCCTCTTCACCCATGGCTGAAGGCACATAACCCCCAACTGCTCCCCAGGTGCTGCAGTTACGTGGCTGCCCACTGCTGCAGGTGTGTGTGCTAACTGCTCACAGCTCTCAGTGTGTGTTTGTGTGCTCACGGCTTCATGCAGGTAAAATGCAGAGACTAATTTCCCCTCAGGAATTAATAGGAAAAAAAGAAATAAAAAGATTTCTCATAGGCTAATGGTTTGGTCAAAAATTATGGGGCCGTAAAAAACAGACATTACAATCATACTGTTATCACTAAACACATTAATGAAATGCTACTGTGTTTAAAGAATAGCCAACATTTCAGAGTTTATGAAAGATCTTTCATACACTAAAGCCATATTTTGCTTTTTAGTGGTTAGGCACGCACACACACACACACACACACACACTGAAGGCTAATAGTCCTCTTTGCAGGCACTGCTACTACTTGTGAATGCAGAGCCAGCGAGGTGTTGATTTAATTAAGCTGTTTGTCAATGCACAAAACTCAAAACACACCCCACAGACTCGTTAAGAGGCAGTGATATGAGGGCCATTCACACACTCTAGTGGCTGAACGTCCTTGTATACACATTCACACACACACACACTGCACTTGCACATACACACAAGCTACACACATGCACACATAAACGTAATTAGCATTGAATCAATGCACCGCACAAGAAAAGCAATTAGTTGCTTTGACGAAGAGCTTGCTGGTTACTGTTTAATCAGGGTGCAGCACCAGGGGAGGGGCGAGCACGGCTGCTTTAGGTACAGTTTACCGCTGCAGGGAAACACTGCTTTAGTACCTGAGAGGCACTGATTCAGATGTGTAATAGATCTTAATCAGCACAGACCCACCTTTCATGAGAAAATTGAATGAGATAGAGAGAGATGCAAGATGCAGGGAAAGAGATAAAAAAGAAACAGGGCAGAAAGAGAAAGAATAAGAAAGAGAGAGAGGGAGGAAAGGAGAGAGAGAGAAAGAAAGAAATTTGAAAGAAAGAAAGAAAGAAAGAAAGAAAGAAAGAAAGAAAGAAAGAAAGACAAGGGAATGAAGAAGAGGAAAAAATAAAAAAAGACAAAAAGGAGAGATAGACAAAGAAAATGTAAATTGAGAGACACACAGACAAACAAACAAACAAGCAGACAGACAGACGTTGCGAGAGAGAAAGAGAGAGAGAGAGCGAGAGAGAGATTACAGAGGTTCAGCAACTACTTTTACTTAAAATTTACTTTCTGTGTGTGTGTGTGTGTGTGTGTGTGTGTGTGTGTGTGTGTGTGTGTGTGTGCATGCGTGCGTGCGTGTGTGTGTGTGTGTGTGTGCCCCCCTGCCTATTCGTGAGTGAGTTTGAGGTGGAGCTGATGTGGAATAGCAGGTGAGTAAAACTTGGCTGAAAGTGGTGGTGTGTGGCGTGTGCTCAACTCTTCATGCTTCAGTAACAGCAGATTGAACTGCCTCACTACTGGACAACTGCAGAACTCATTGTGTGCAGGTGTGTGTGTGTGTTTGCATGGAGAGAGAGAGAGGGGGGAGAGAGAGAGGGAGAGAGGGAGAGAGAGAGAGAGAGAGAGAGAGCTACTTTATATGAAACTAAATCAAATGCTCTGGCTGTTCTGACAGCGCTAAATATGCTCCAGGCCTCCATCTCTTTTTGCTTCTCCTGCAGTCAGCTCCTGAGCTTCATCCAGGGGCGCTGTAAACAGGGAGGATAATTCCAAAGGCCCAGCACTAACAGGGGACCCTCAGAGAACATTATCTAAAGAATGATATAATACTGGGAGCCCTTTACTATATTCCTAAGGCCCAGCATTTCTAGCAGAGCCCCTGGCTTTCTCTAACGGAGACAACACTAACTTCGAGATTTACAGTGTTTATTGTAGCTGCCAGTGTTCCACAAAACTTGAAATATCAAAAGCATTTGTCAAAGTAGCTGTTGTATTCTGGTCAAGATCAGCAGGCTCTGTTTTTGTTCAGTGGCGATCCTCAGATAGCTAGAGTCTGGCACCAGTCAGCAGTGGCTGTAATGTCTACTGAGGTCAGGTGCCAGTTAACCCCTTAAACTAGTGGCTTAATCAGTCAGTCAATAAAGCAGTTCTCTATCTAACCTTGTGCTTATCTGATTTTTATCATTCACTCATTCATTTTCTGAGCCGCTTATTGTGACCAGGGTCATGGGGGTTGCTGAAGCTTATCTCAGCGCTCATAGGCCGAAAGGCGGGGAGACATCCTGGACATGTGACCAGTTCATCACAGACCGTAGTCTATGTTGTTGTAGATAATCAAAAGTATTAACTGTTGGAAACAACAATTACTAAGGGTGTAAATCACAAGTTTCTTTATGATTTGGTCCTACATCAATTACACCACATAACAGTTAAATTTAATTGTTGTTCCTGGGTACATAGTGTGTTTTCCCATTCCCTTATGCCTAAAATCAATAGAAAATGGCTGTTGTCCCACAAAAAAAATGTCCTCAGGACAATGACATTTTGCAATATATTTCTTTAACTTCTAGACTATTTTGTAGCTATGAGAACTGTCCAGAATTTTCTAGAACTTTTTTGGAATCTTTAAGAACTTTCTAGAACTTTCAGGGACTGTTCAGAAAAGAGAAAAATGCAGACACTATAAATACAAAACCTTTGTGGGCTGTGGTCATTAAATCAAAGTTTGTGATGAATAGAGTTGTTTTTACAGAGACTTTAGACATAAGCAGTTGAAATATAAGACTTGGAAGCCAGAAACAGCTTTTGTGTACCATTGTGTTACTTTAGCCAAAGATCTGATATATTTTTAATACCTAAAAAATTTGCAGTGATGTGGTCTGGTGTAATATTGAGGTCTGCGGTCATAATGAAATATGCTGAAATTTCCCATAATCTGCTCACAAATGCCAACAATTTATAATATAAACATTTTATTATTAAATGTCATATACAACAGTGTAGTCATGCGCAAAAGCAGCTTCTTTGTACTAAACACTGCTTACAGTAAAATTAAGTTAAAATAATTGTGGAGTGAACACACAATTCGATTTTTATGTCACATTGATCGCATTGTGCACTATTTTGGTTGAAGTATCAATACATATCAATTTATTATTACAACATTGTTACAATTCATTTGCCACCATGCAAACTTCAGTTTGATTACACAACAAAACAATCTACACTCATTCAATCATTTGAATTTAATAGTGCATCCTAAATGTAGTGGTATACACCACTTATTAGCATAGGTGTATTATATACAAATGATAAACCCAAGCTAATGCTAATGTCTGCTAGCATCCTTGTGTTATTGTAATAGTAAAATATTAAGCTAATGACACAATACATGAATATTTTTGGTGAGTCTACACTGAACATAGACATGTGAAGTAGAGATATTCCATGTTAAATTTGAAGCTCATTACAAATGTATTAACACACATTTCACCTTATATACAATATATATATGTTTCAAGAGTGATTTCATCAGTAAAGAGTCCTGGCATAAACCTGTCCTTGTTTACCATCTGGCAGAAACCCTCAGGTACCCTGCTGTTTATTTTACAGTCACTGAAGCTTATAAGACTTTCACAAGGCCTAGAGTGATGGTTTGTCTCATAAAATTAGTCCCACTCATTGTAAATCAAGATGTGACTGGTTGATTCCATGGTCAGTTCCTTGTAAGGACTTCAGTCCAGGGCCTGAGGGCCTAACCAACAGAGGAGCTCATATATATTAGCCTAGATACCACAGAGGGAAACAATATTTAATACTTCTCTACGTTTTCAAGAACTTTAAAGAAACCTATTGTTTGCTGCCAAAATGTATTAAAATGGGAATGTCCAAATACAAAGTGAAGTGAATGTGTCTATTTGTCATTGTGAACACACCCCATTACACCACAATGAAATGTGACCTCTGCGTTTAACCCATCCACACATGATGCAGTGAGCAACTATCAACAGCACCTGGTACCTCATTGGCACCTGGGCTGGGACCCTCCAATCACATGGACAAGTCGCTAAACACTAGGCCACCACTGCTGAATAGAATGAATGATTCTTTTGAGCTAGGATATCTTTTGACTGTAATTGGCCAGATTCTACTTTTGTCCAACCCTGATATTAAAACCTTTAGCTATGGCTCAAATGGACAAAATAAATTATTTAATTATTTTTCAACCTAGATTTGTTACAGGATGGGATTGATTCATTCTTTTTTCCCCATCTAGCATTTTCTGCTGATGTCAGCTCAAACCTCGCAAGACTGCTGGCCGCTGCAATCTGTAATTGAATTTGTACACCAGGAAACACCATCAAAGGCCACAAATCTATAGCTTCTGCACCAATAAAACCAAAGCCAAAGAGGACATGACACTTACAACATGACAAAATGGAAATGTACGGCATTTCAATACATCATATCCTAAGTTCAGCAAGTAACCAAGACCACTCGTGTCTTTGCCAATCAGCTGCAAGTGTGCTCTTCACTATTTCAATCATGTAGAAGAGTGCTCATGGCTCAGCCAATCATCTTCAAGTGTTTGCAGCCTAGCCAATCACAAGGAAGACCTTGTATGATTCAACGTGACCTGTCATTTAAAGTTAACCCTGATACCAATGGGGTTATGTCATATAGAGGTAATGTAAGCCATGAAATACTTGAGCTAAAGAAACACTATTACACCGCCATAAGAACAGCCACTCAAGCAAGCCATCCAAAAAGCAAGAACTCCTCCTAAAGAGGAAACAATCGATGTCGAGAGTCAGTTAAGTCCATCTGGAGCAGCAATCCCTGTCTGGCAGGAGTTAAACCAACAACAGCCTCATCCCACACTCAGCCCATGTGCTGCAAAAGGTCATTTTTGATTACAGGCAGAAAAGCTGAACAGAATGCTTCTCACTTCGTGTATGCGTGTGTATACTTATCTGTACGTATTGTACCGCTTCCTATTCATAACGCAGCAAACAGAACGTCTTATCTCCCACTTTGTTCAAGGTTTAATCTCCGCTTTTATTGCCCGAACCCACAAACGGCTGTGCGGAAAGTCTATTCATCTTGGGATTACACCCTATAGGAGTCGAAATAGAAAGAGTCTGCCAATGGTGCAAGAGTTTGAGAACAATGTTCAAACTGTTTTCTCAGGGAAGAGTCAAGAGCACTGAGCCATTTGATGTTTTTTTTTTTCACTTTCAGCACTCCTGAAACACTGAACAAACACATTTCAGAAAATGATTCTATTTGAGGAGATGTTTGAAAAGACATGCTGTAATGTAATACTCTCCACACCTGACTAATTACTGCTTGCAGGAGTGAGAAAAGCAGCCTGATACGGGTTCTGGGTTGAACTGATTGTATCTGGGCTAAGCAGAGTGAGAGATCCCATATGTTTAACAGTTTGCTTAGCAGAATGATTACCTCTCACTCTTTCAGCTCTCCTGGTCCTTACCTCACTCTGGGCTGCCCGGAAGGGAAGGCAGGGCCACAGGAAATGAGTAGGGTGAGAAGATAAGAGTGTACACCTATGTGATAGGGTTTCTAAGCAACAGGCAGGACTGGCCAAAAATGAAAGGTAAAGAACATGAGGTGTAGAAGGTGCAAGAAGTGGGGTTATAAGTTCAGTAAACACACTTCAGGCTTATACACACACGCACAAACGCACACACAAATGCACACGCACAAACGCACACACAAACGCACACGCACACACACACACACACACACACACACACACACCCTTTAATAGAGGCTATAGTGGCACAACTGTCTAAACATTGACCCTATCATCAGGCGATCATAATTTCCGGGCATTCCACAGCCATCCTGTCTGGGAGTGCAAGAGAGCATAACTGGCCTTGCTCTCCTGGGCAGGTAGGACAGTGTTTCCTCTCCAAAACCCCATACCGCTCTACTATTTATCACAATGCTAGTCAGAATCTGTTAGCCGCCATGAAACAATTGATCATTAGTGTTCTCCTCCGAGTGTGCTGAGCTGTCCAGTAAAAAGTGGAGCTCCGGTAGTTTACATGAGATGAAATAATGGAAAGATACAATATGGTTATGGTGAGTTAGAGCATGGTTTAGAATTGCTCTGCTTCAGTCTGCCAGAACAAATGGGAAGAAGAGAAAGGAAGAAGTTCCTAAAGATCCAGAAAGACAGTGTAACATGATTAATGCCATAAAATGTGAGAAAAGAGAACAGACAAAAACAATGATGGGACACTACAAGCAACAGTGTAGTGACCACCTAGGTACAGAATAGAGTAATTCCTAGGGGTAGGGGATATGCAGGGCTAACAAGGGTTGTGGGGCTAACCAAGATGCATGATGTTTGCTAAAATGTTACAGGTGTAACGTGTCTCATCCCACATGTTCCTTGTTTGTTTATGTTTTGAGTTCCATGTGTTCCTTGCTTTGTGCTCGCTCTGTCTAGCCATGCCCTAGCCACGCCTCACAGGTTCAGGTGTTCCTCATTTGTCTCCCTATTTAGTCTTGTGTGTTTTCCCTAGTCCCTGGTCGGTTCTCTGTTGTATTCTGTTGTTACACATCGTCTTGCTCATGTTTCAGTCTTCAGGTTTTTACATGTCAAGTTCAAGGTATATCCATAGTGCTTGCTGTTTATTTCAATAAAGACCCTTAACTAATAACTTAACTGGCATTTGCTTCCAAACAACCCATAAATGTGACAATGGGACATTTTCAGTTAGTAAACTGTGGTACCAACATGGACCAAATGTGTGAACAACATTGTTTATAATAATTAGTTAAAACTTTCCATATGAAAAATTCATGCATGAATTCATGTTATATCTTGGAAGTGTCCATTTCTGTAACACTGTACAGACTAGCTAAGACAACACTGAAGTTGGCACATCAGCTACATTACACTGCTTACTGTTAACTGTAGCATTGTCAAAAACCACACACAATACTTCACACACTTTATTACTTACTGCATTTCTAATGACTGTCCACTGTTCTTTACAATTTATTTAGTAGAGTAGTATAAAACATAGGACATCTTAGCAAGACGAAGCAACATACTGTTCTAGTGATAAAGTAGAATTAGCTGTATTTTAAAGCTGAATAGTCATTCAGTTTTGTCCGTTTGTGGTCCTCCAGACGTTTGTAGTACTTCCAAAGACTCTACAGAGCAGGGCGAGGGAAAGTTGTAAATGTCTGGATAATGCAGGTGTCGATTGTTGTGTTGAAAAGCCCACTGGGAGCATTTAAAGGGTCAGTAATGTTTTATCTATCAAATATTGCAATAAATCATGTCATGTCCTTGGAGTTAAAGTCCGCACTGAATTCCCACAGCATGAAATCTGCACTGGTGCCATTCATTTTTGCTCACACTTTACTGCCAGCATGGCCATATGAATGAGAGCTTAATAATCTGATGATGCTTCACATCACATGAAAATTTGACAAAATTTTAAAATAAACCTCACATACAATCACGTTCCCCACTGATGTTATGTGTGTACTATCTCATGAGTTCATAAGCTACATAAGCTGTATTCGTTATGCACATCTGACACGTCATCACTTTGTTAAAACTTGGTCAAGTATAATAATGTTTCACTAGATCAGATTTAGCTTTGTCACTGTGCAGAGTGAACGTACAGAGCCAATAAAATGCAGTTTGCATTTAATCAGATGTGCAAATAATAGTATAATTACAGGAAAATGCAGAATAGGTGATGCTATATACTGCAGTGTATACAGTGTTATTGACTATGGAGAGCAATATTTACAGATTAAGATATGTACAGTATATATGTTATAAATAGGAGTGAAGTGGGCAGAGTTGGAGGATTATATGTACAGAACAGAAAAATATACAATGTGTAGTATTAATACACAGTAGTTGTAGAAATATGAAGTTTGTGTACATACATGTACATGATGCTCTGTGCAAAGTGAGTGATCTATCTTGAAGGAGGAGATGTGCAAATTTAAAAAAATCCAGAATCAGTGCAAAAGTAGTTCAATAAGCTTATTGCTGTGATGCGGAGTTCAGCATGGTCACAGCTTCAGGAAGGAAGCTCTTCCTGAGCCTACTCATGCAGTGGAGGCTCCTGTAACACCTCTCAGGTGGAAGCAGTGTAAAAAGCCCATGAGATGCATCCTAGCGTTTGGTGTAAATGTTCTCATGTCTATCTTCATAAGCCATGGTAATTCGTTCCAATATTATGCCACTTAAGGCAAAAACACCTTTGTGCCACTTATTATTAACTTTATTTGCACAAGATGTCTCTGCTGGGGGAGAAGTATCTCAGTAAATGATGGGACGAAAATAGAAAATTTATATTTTAAAAAAATCACATAATATTATTGGTCTAATCTGTCATATTGGAGAAAAGAACAAGGGCAAATGTACAGACTGTCCACAGGCAAGAAACTCATCCACTTCCTTGTGTTTTGGTGGTTTTCCCAGTTCACAGAGTGAGCAGTTGTTGATGCCAAACTGTAACTGTTTACATTACCTGTAACTTTAGCTGTAAGCTTCAGACCTCATTGCACTATGACTGCATTTCACAGCCTCTACCTACTTAGTGTTACTTTTAGTTTATAGTGGCAACTGCTTAAAAATAGATCATATGTTGGATTTTGCTGTCCTCTGGGCAAATCCATGGTGCTTTTCAAGTGCTAAGGAAAGGAGTAGAGACAAAGAACGCTGGTGAGGCAGGAAAAAAGAGAGGAGTGGATAGAATCCGTTGACAATTGTTCTTCATTTGTTATGAAGCTGATTATTAAAAAGTGGAGCAACATGAGGTGGAGATGGTGTGTGTTTTTTACAGCTAAATCCAACAGCGGACAATATACTGCACATACACAAAGACAAACACACACACACACACACACACACACACACACACACACAAACAAAGCATTGTTAAGCATTGTTATTGCTACGGGGAGAAAGGAAACTTTCATCATGGCTTTTGCAAAAGGTTAAGCTGCTGACGCAGAGGCGCTCTTGTTCACACCATCCCTCTATTCTCTTCCTCCGCTCCGTTCATCCCTTCTTTTTTTATCATGCAGGTACTCGGGTTCCACATCAAAGGGATCAGGCCTGAGCCTCATCCCATAGATGGTGTGTGTGTCTGTGTGTGTGTATTTGATACTTTGCGCACAATGGAGCATTTTACTTGCATGTTTCATTCAGCTGTAAAACAGAATCTGCTTACACAGTGCCTTCTTTGTGCAGCACGCGTGTGTAATTCCTTTTCAGCTACACTCAGGCAAAATCTTTACCTGGCATTGAACCTTCTGAAAGCATCAAGAACTGTTTTAGTTTTTAATTACGAACTTTGTAATACTGCAGCTGCAAGGGTCATGGTTTGTCTACTGTCCATACTCAGTAAGGGGTTGTAAATGAGCTGCTTTGATGGAACAGGTGTGCTGGGAGCAGTGAGTGCAGGATAGCGTGCAAAGTAAGATTTCTGACGGTATTGTAGTGAGAAAGGGTAACACAGTAAAACAACCATGTCATCCCCTTTCCTTTTTATGGCATAGACAGTGGATTGAACACATAGGCAAGAAGCCGAAGACATTCAGCCTAGCTGGCCTTCTAAATTAAGGCAATGAATCAGCCTTTAAAACAATAAGTCCTTTGCCTGCTGGTGCGAATCTCAATATTAAAGACTGAGGGCTCTGTTTTGACTATCTAACGCATAGCATAAAGTGCAAGGTGCAACTTACATTTATGAATGTATCTAAATCCATTTAGCTATACTGACAGCAGAAATTAAACAGACTTCATGCAAGCACAAGGCACAAAACATTTGCCCTGTGTGTTTTTGGACTTAACATGAAATAAACCAATCAGAATGGCACGTAACATCACATTTAAAAGGCAGGGGGGCATGGGCTATGGTGAATTACTATTATAATCGTACATTTACTGGTGAAACCAGATGAGGAAATGGACCTGCTGATCGCATTTAAAGTGAAAATCATTATGAGAGCGGCACTGATCCACCTAAGCCTTTTGAGTGCTTTAGTGCACTTTGAGCGTGTACCTATGTCTTTAACAAGTGTTCTGCACCCGCACATTACTAAAACACGTCGCTAAAATATGGTTTAATAATCGTCACTGAGTTTTGATGTGGGTTTTGTTGGTGCACAAAAAAAGTGCAATGTCATCTGAATGTCTTAAAATAGCAATGTGCCAACAGTCTTGCCTCAAAAGCACCACTGATATATGCTAGAAATGCACTAGGAGTTTTGAAAATGCACATGCATGACAAGAAATTGAAGGATGCACCGGAATGAAATTAGCAAAACCAATTTGTGTCGCATTTTCTGCTGGTGTAAAATAAGGCCCTATTTATTCGGGGTGTAACAATACAGTCAGCTCATGATTTGGGTCAATAGACGATTCAGAGTTTGATAGACTCACAATATACTCAACTAAGTAAGACTGAATAACTAAAATCACACAGTTTTGATGTATTCCTACTGAGGAATATACATTTACCAGCAAGTTTATTTCTTCTTGCAATTTTTCCCTAATTCTCTAAAAGTGTAAAAAAAATGATTTGATTAACAATATAGAGTCCACAATTCCGTTTTCTCACTATATGTAGAATGAAATTTGGATGAAGAAAAGTTTTTTTAGTTTTGGCACAATGTACCAATAAAACTAAAGCTGGAAGGCAGGGAGAGGGGAATATTGAACATAAATATACTGGAATGGGCATTTAAATGGCTCTGGTGGAAGATACTTTAAATGATACAATCAATAGATTGTTTATTCTCCATGATAAAAATTGCCACATTTGTGCTCTGCAACATCACAATATTTCAGTGCATTATAACACCCCTATTAATTATTGATTTTTGGGCAGGAGGTCAGTCCAGTCATAATCTAGGGATAGCATGTTGAATTTGTTCAGAGTATCACCTGGATACTAAACAGAATTGGAAATGTTATTTCTTATTCGCGAAAGCGCAGTACAGATTATTCTTCATTAGGAAGCTGAGGTCATTTGTTGTGAGCTAGAATTTATTGCTTGTTCACTCTCGGGGTATTGTAGCAAGTCCTATTTTTTATGCTTTTCTCTGCCGGGGGAGAAGTATCTCAGTGAATGATGGGAAGAAAATAGAAAATTGATAAAAACACATACTATTATTGGTCTAATCTGTCATATTGAAGAAAAGAACAAGGTCAAATCTGCAGACTGGACTAAAGACACATACACTTTACTGTGTTTTTGGTGGTTTTCCCAGTTCACTGAGTGAGCAACTGTTGATGCCAAACTTTTCACCCTTTCGTTTCCACATCCGTCAAAGTTTTAAATGAACAGTTTTCAAGATAAAGGTGAATGTTATTTTTATTGAGCTACCTCTTGATAATCATGCATTTTTTAGTTTTTGGATCATGAATGAATGATCATGTGAAAGAGTTGTCTCTTTTATTTTGACAGGGTAAGCATTTAATTTTTCTTTATGGGAATTCAGTACCACTTTACAATGAGACTACTCTTATACAGGGCTTATAAAAGGTTTTAAAATGACTTTATTATTGTAATTAATGAGGTGAAAGTAAAAGTGACTTATTTGTGAACACACTCAATCACACAAAGTGCACCACAAGGAAATGTGACCATTGCATTTAACCCATCACACAAGCACACATGAAGCAGTGGACAGCTATCATCAGTGCCTGGGGAGCAGTGTAGTGGGATGATACCTTGTAAACTTGAACCTGCAAACCTCTGTTCACAAAGGCAATGTCCTAAGAACTAGGCCACCACTGCCCAAAGTCAAAGCTCTTTTAATGCCAGATTTGAAGCCTAACTGTTTGATCAGAGCACCTTTACTGCTGCGCCATTAATCCTGGTGTTAAGGTTGTATCATGGTATTAGGTTGTAAATACCTTCAAAGTATATCACTGACTGCTGGAGAAGATCAGGAACCAGTAAAATCTGAACTTTAACAGAAAGGATGAATGCAGGCCAGCAAGCAAGCAACAGGCCACCATGGTCCTGTTATTTATGTGTTCTAACTGCTTATTAATCATTTTAAAGTTGTTTATGACTTAATAGTCATTAGTTAACAAATTATGTATGAATCCTTTTTCAAGTATATTCTTAGTGTAAAGTGGTACCAAACTTAACATCTATTTATGTACAAATGTTGTTCACACATTTTCAAAATTAAAATGATTCTTTAGACTGTCTACTTCTCTTTAGAGGACCAGAATTGGTTCTTTTATAAGGCATCACTTCCAAGAACCATTTTTGGCACCTTACTTTTATAGAGTATCCAAAATCATTGGAAGTCCTCACAAATGTTGCACTAACAACGTATGTGTGATTGTGGGCGCAAGTGTGCAGTTGAGTGTCTATGAGCTTGTCCAAACTGTGAATGCTTGCTTGCGCTGAAATGGATCAGACAGGCTAGTACAGCCTGAGAAGCCCAGTGGAGTCCAAACGGAAAGGTCATCCAGCATCTTATGGAAATCGAATATGACTATGTTAAAACGTGAGTGCTTGCAGGGCCTACATACCCGGTGTGACTCAGGTGTGTGTGTGTGTGTGTGTGTGTGTGTGTGTGTGTGTGTGTGTGTGTGTGTGTGTGTGTGTGTGTGTG
>JBBPDA010000030.1:7256808-7267010 GCA_037974385.1 Arnoldichthys spilopterus
AAAATATTACCATATTAAGCTAATGTAATCTGATTACACCAAGTTCAACATGATGTTGCTAAATAAACAAAATGACTATAGGTAAGATTATAGGTAGCAAAATTTGGGCACCCCTGGTCGAGTGTAAAAATAAATACACATCTTAAGAGAACTGACCTTGTTCCCAATTTGCCCAGTTTTGTCAGCCTGACTCATGTGAAGCCAGCAACCACAGCTTGGATGAGAGCACTGACAATTCTGCTATATCAGACTCTGTGCTGGCTAGCATCATGCTGAGTGATGGGGAAAGAGAGAGGGCCATTTCACCCAAATGAAATAAAACCATTTGCACTCAGGCTCCTGGCTACAAATAGTTATGACACCACCAGAGATGAAACTTCTGAAGTGACTTATTTGTCATTGTGAAGACACTCAATCACGCATAAAGTGCACCACAGTGAAATGTAACTTGTGCATTTAAGCCATCACATGTGAACACATGTGAGAAGTGTAGCAGGATGGTTCTTTGCTCAAGGGAACCTCAGTGGTGCCCGGGCCGGGACTTACACCTGTGACCTTCTGATTTACAAGCGCAAGGTCATAACCACTAGGCCACCACTGAACTTGCGATGACAGGACCAGCACAGTGGTTCTTAGGATGCCACTTCTGCACATTTCAATGCATGGTTATTGTATAGTTGCTGAACATAATATATAGGGAAAATGTAAGATTTTTTTCCAATTTGTTAAAGACAGCAACAAAAAAAACAGATACTGAGCCCTAAAATTTGTTTACAGTATGTATGTTACCTTGGGCAGTGGTGGCCTAGTGGTTAGGACACTGCCTTTGGGACCTGAAGGTCGCAGATAGAGTCCCAGCCCGGGCACTACTGAGGTACCCTTGAGCAAGGTACCGTCCCACTACACTGCTCCTCGGGCGCTATTGGTAGCTGCCCGCTGCTCCACCTGTGCACGTGTGATGGCTTAAATGCAGAGGTCACATTTCATTGTGGTGCTTGAGTGTGTTCACAATGACAAAGAGTCACTTTCACTTTCACTGTACAGGATGTGTTAACTTGTTTCCTTTTGTAGTTTCACTTGTACAGTGATCATACACCATATACAGCATTGAACAGTGACTTTAATATAGTCCATTGTTATTGTACCATAGAGACATTTATTCCAGTGTTTGTCAGTTTTTTTGTATTACCATAACACAGAGGCTTAGGTTCTAAAGTTGAACAGTATTTCATTGTATATTACTGTAACTCAGAGAGCAACGTTCCAGAGGCCTCTCCCACAATGTCACTTTCACTCATCAGTCTTTAATATTCTCTGTCTCCCTCACTCAGGCCCACGGTGGATCTAATTGGTGCAATGGAGACTCAGAGCGAGCCGTCCGAGCTGGAGCTGGATGATGTGGTCATAACCAACCCCCACATCGAGGCCATTCTGGAGAACGAGGAGTGGATTGAGGACGCATCGTATGGCCTCTTCACATCCTTTTACATCCTTTTACATCTTCATCCATTTACATGACCAAAAACGATCATTCATGATGATAATTACAGACAAGATCGCCGCAATTATGACCATGTATTTTAACAAGCCATGACTCTGTCTCTCTCTCTCTCTCAGTGGCTTAGTGTCTCACTGCATCTCCATTCTAAAGGTAATTTTTCATGCCTCACGAACATGCTACTCTAGAGTCTGTGGTAATCACGCAAGATAACTA
This sequence comes from Arnoldichthys spilopterus, assembly GCA_037974385.1. Lineage (NCBI taxonomy): Eukaryota > Metazoa > Chordata > Actinopteri > Characiformes > Lepidarchidae > Arnoldichthys > Arnoldichthys spilopterus. The sequence continues at coordinate 7,258,523 of JBBPDA010000030.1, forward strand.
CTTTAAAATGTCTCGTTACTGATTGGGCTATTCAGATAATGGGTATCGTTTACATACAGATTTGCCACACACTGACGGAGAAGCTTGTTGCCATGACGATGGGCTCGGGGGCAAAGGTGAAAGCTCCGGCCAGCCTTAGTGACATCATCACGGTGGCTAAACGCATAAGCCCGAGGTAACCAGGGAAAGCACAAGTCTTAGCTGGCTGTATTTATGAAACTGTAATAGCCTACATGATGCAATGACTCCATAATTGTTGGCACCCTTGGTAAAGAGCAAGAATTCTATACCAAAAGTGTTTTTTAATGTGTATAAATTTCTAACATTTTTCTATTTCTGCTGAATGAGATGAAAGAACACATTTAAAAGGCATTGCAATATATAAAATCTCTCTGCAAGCTCATCTGTGGTAAAAAATATAGGGGGAACTATCATTCATCTTTGTTTTGTCTTTCCTAATCAGAGGGTCACAACAGTTAGGTCTGTTAATTGTGCACAGGTAGGATGTGTGCATATGCAGTCATATGCAGTGTGCATATACCCCAGTCAAAATACATGTTTTGTTGAATTTATAAGAAAAAAGTTAAGATATCCTCTACAGAGATTTTTTTTTGCATAGTTTTCTGCATTTATTCAAGTCTGCCATGTTGGAAAAGTCACATTATTTTTTCCAATGTGTTACATTCAGCAAATAAACAAAGAGTATAACTTAAAATGTGCAAAAGTGTGTTGTCAGTTGAAGATGTCCACTTACTTTCACTCAGTTGACCAGGGGTGCCCAAACTGTTGCCTACGTCTCATGCTGTGGAGAATTTAATACCATTATATTCCCAAAACTTCACAGGGTAGATGATGTTGTTCGGTCAATGTATCCACCGTTGGACCCCATCCTCCTCGATGCCAGGTGACTATTAACTATGTCTCTAGATCAATACTGATGATGGCAGCTGTGAGCTGAGGCCTGCTGCATGAACAGCACAGCTGTCTACTTAAGTGATACTTTGTCAAAAAAATGAAAAGCACACACATTTCCTCTTTCCCCAAATGTAATCAAGATACTTGAAATATCCTTCTTTAGTTTGCACTGGAGCTATGTACTGTTTAATGTAGGCTTATAACCCAGTGATTAGCCTCATGCAAGCTGCATGCCTGCATGACTACACAGTTTGTTTTCCAACAGGCTTGGAAACACTGCATTACATTCTGTTATGCAATATATGGACATAAGCACCTTATAAAGCTAAAAACACTAACAGCAGCCATCTTTCACCTACACATTGTACATACTTTGCATAATTGTTCATTTTTTTGTGTGTTGAAAACATAAGCAAGTGTGTTTGAACTTGAACATGCTAACAGCAATTAGCCTCTGATGCAAACCTTAAGAAACCAAACATTAAACATGTCTTGGCTGATCAATTAGGTTTAGAGTAATAAAGAAAGCTGTGTAAATTAGATTTATTGCTTTAAATTGCATCTTAAGCACCAGTTATCTTATGTAAATACTGACATGGAGGGTGGTCGTGCTGCATAATATCTGGAATGGCTTTACCATGCTTATTCTGCTCAGAGTGTGTTCTTAAATGTCTCCCTTCAGAGCCACTGCCCTGCTGCTGTCAGTCAGTCACTTGGTGCTGGTGACGCGGAACGCCTGTCATATGTCCGGCAGCATGGACTGGATCGATCAATCGCTGCATGCCGCCGAGGATCATATGGTAGTGCTGAGGGAAGCAGCCTTAGCTTCAGAGCCCATAAGAAGTCTACCAGAAAGAGAGCAGTCCATCTGAGTCACTCACATGCACACACACACACACACACACACATATTTGCTCATGTTCAAACATGGAGTGTGCGACTGAAAGAGAGACCTACACATCTTCAAAGGCGTGGGCTAGGACAATACACATGCAGTGCATATTTCTTTAGTGTACCTTTGCAAGTGATCTTTTAAAAAAAATGTTACATTCTGTATTAAAAATGTTACAATCGCTCTCAAGTTTACATATACTGCATCCATTCACGACGGGGATGCTGGGGACATGTCCCCACCACTTTTTGACAAGGGCCATTTTGTCCCTGTCCCTCTTCCCAAACCCTTCATGCCCCCAACCCCCACATGGTTGACACATATGCCACCGCTAACCTCACACCTTTCAATACATACATTCAATCGAGTCCCTGTCAGTTTTTAAACCAAACTGATGCCTGTGGCTGCTTCTTTCACCATTAGTGCAAATAAGCTGAAACAATCAATGACTACAATCCTTATTCAGCACCTGATTCTACCTTTTTTATGGCATATCAGGTAAATATGTATCTACAGATTCATGTTCTTATTTAGGTCTCCTATTCTTGCAGTTTTTGTTATTTTAGATGGTAGGCATTGTCCCCAAAGTGTCAGTACAGGCAGCTGCTTCTCACTTTGCCTTCTCAATCAGTTGGGATTACACTTGTGAGTTATATCACATGTTCATTTTGTCAGCTATGTCTGGTCACTGTTGCCCTTTTTGGAACATTGTAATTACTGCTCATAAACAGTTTGGGCCATTTAAAGGTGTGAATGGCCCAAACTGTTAACACTTTATATAAGCATTGTCTTTTTGTAAAATGGGACTGAAGCCACTGCCAAATTTAGACATCAGGGTGCATCCTATCACAATAAATTGGGCGACACACACACTCAAATGACACATTATTTTTTCCCAAAGAACCTACAAGTTCTAGGGGTTGTGATTTTTTTATTTTTTTTGGGGGGGGGGGTCTATTGGAGACCGTTATTTATCTGCACCACACCAGTTTGTACAGTGAACAAATTATTAGAATAATTTTACCATTTAAAAGATCAAAAATCAAATGAAATCTTGACCTGACCATCACCAGACCGGAAAACACGTGGATTGTTACGTCACTAGTTTGCCAGCAATGTTTACTGTGAGCCTTAACATATTAACACTGACATATGAACACAAGGAACATATATCATATCAAACTTTACATTTATGTATAATTACACCCCTAGTATATGATGAACACACAATATAGAGATGTTCATATTTATAAATAATGTTTGCTATGTAGCATTGTAATATGTCAGTTCTAGCCTTAGAAATGAGGCACTGTGATCATATTATAGGCCAAAATGCATAAGTGGATTATTATTCAAACATAAAGATTCACACTACCAGTTCTCCACACACACCCACACACTTCTTTCACTGTGGCCCATCACAAAGACGTGCCCCATAATCTTGATCCTGAGTCACATGAAGTTTAAATCCACTCTAATTCTCACACTTGACCAAACTGATCCCCCCAGCCCACATACACACACACACACATCCAAGGCAGAGCAGACCTCCAACCAGCACAAAACCAAAAAAAAACTTCTTAAAGGAAAACTCCAATGTTTTTCAGCCTAATCTCTATCCGTCACATCTAAAGCAAAAACAATTTCCCTGTAATCACAAAACAACAGAAACTTGCTTCTTCAGACCTATAGAAGCCACTGGAAAGATGCAGAAACTGGCTGAATTGTCTTTCCTTTGACTTATAGTAAAGCTGAACATCTACTTACAGGGGAATTACTGTCCTCAGTTACTAATTACACTCTTTAGATGCAGCAGATAGAGACTAGGTTAAAAACAGTCACAAACAACTTAAAGGAACAGTTGGGCAATAATCAAATGTGAACAATTTTCCTCTTACCCCAGATGTAGTCGATCAACTGAGACAAAACCAGAGCTTAGAGACTAAGGCTTCCACTTCAGACAGCACCAGGGTCAGTATTCACAATGTAGGAATAAGTAGAACCAATCTTTAATCGCATGGTCATAGCATTTAGCTACATTGTGAGGGTTCATTCATTTTTATAGGTCATAGTTTTCTCAACCACACAGACAAGTCTGTATCACCTGTGTGTGTTTGAGCAGGCTGTTTTGGGGATGTATAGTCTGTACAGAGGACAGTAGGGTGACTATTGACTTTGAATGTCTGTAACCTTATGAATCCAGTTCTAAACTAAATAACCAAAATTTGGACTCTTACCATGTCTTAACTGATCAACTACATCTGGGGTAAGTAGAAAACTGTGCAAATGTTGCAAAACTGGCAGGTGGCAATTGTCTGCATACCTCACACGCTCACACTCCTACCCATAAAGTTAGTACTTTGGCTTATATTTCATAACAGGGTCACATGATGCGCATATCAAGCTTAAAGCACTTTGCCAGTCCAGAGTTAAGTATTATTGACATCATGTGATGCTGGCCTACCACTAGGTGTAATTACCTTGCATGTTTTGACTAATGTTCATCGATATTTTTTTTTTGACTATGTTTATGATATTTTTGCTGTGACTGAACACTAGAACAGAATATAAAGCCTTTAACAAGGAAACAAAAGCTCAGCAGAGCCAGTGTTCCTTCTTTCTTGCCTTTGTTTGCACAAGTTTTCAAGTGCAAACCCATAATTTCTCGTTCGATTTGTTTTGGCTTGGTTTTATATGAGCTTATTGATTCATCCCTACTGTTGCTTCTACGGTGAAAAAATAGGGTTTTGAATTGAGTGGATTCAAACAGCTGCTTCTACATGAAAAATGTTATTATTGGTTATTATTGGGTAAATTATTGTCAAAAGAAAACTACGGTTATTTTTCTACTGCACAATCAAAAATTAGAACAAAGACATACTTTCAAGCCAAAGTGACTATATGTCATTGTGAACACACCCAAGCACCACAACGAAATGTGACCTCTGCATTTAACCCATCACACATGCACACGTGAAGCACCGGGCAGCACCCGGGGAGCAGTGTAGTGGGACGGTACCTTGCTCAAGGGTACCCCAGTAGTGCCCGGGCCATGACTTGAACCTGGGACCTTCGGGTCCCAAGGGCAATGTCCTAACCACTAGGCCACCACTGCCCACTGATCTGAACAGGAACTGACAGAATTTGTGGTTCAAGTTGTAGTTCATTTTCCACCTGCTTGAGAGACGTCTCAAATGATTTTAATGACCATGATTAGCCATTTAATGGTATTTTTAATCATTATATGCTATTCGGAAGCATCTCTTTTGGCTAACAAACAACTTTGCTTGGTAGTTAGTTTAATTTGGCATGAAATGAAATTCACTGCACTTTTGTTCCTCACAAAGGTCAACATTTACACAGGCTCATACATAGAGTCAAGCAAAACATGCTTTACAATGTGAAAAGTAAAAATATAAGCAAAAACACTCGCTTTGGCAGAGAGCAGCTAGCATAAATGGCTACCTTTTGTCGTCATCTTAATGAACTCTTGACAAAGAGTTACATTTAAAATGAGCAATCAGCACATGATCATGCCAGTATAGTTTATTTTTTTTAGTTTATAGATTTTATCCTCACCTGGAAGAGTAAAAAATTCACAAAACTAGCTTCAGTTATAAGTTTTATCAAAAACAGAGTAAATCACTTTCAAGTACCTGTTGGTACCAACATTAGGTATCAAAAGCTTACAGTAGTGAGCCAATAACCAATGAAAAAAGCCTAATGCCATTTTTCCACCAAATGTTCTGATAATTTGTGCACTGGAAAAAAGCCTGAAGTAAAGAAAAGTAAGCAAATTAAGTCATAGCGTACTTTATTAATATGCATATGTTGCACAGATTTGAACTGCATCATTTCAAAGCACTATTTTTTAGTGTAATCTACTGTTCTCCCTATGATTCACTGCTTTTTATTCCTTCTGAATTCACATGTACAGCTAAATTAAAGTCTTGCTGAGAAAGAATTTTGTTCAGTTGATTTATTTTAGGTTCTTAAAATGCGATTTATCCGATTCAGTCTCAGGTTCAGTAAAATAACCACACCAGTTTTATTCACATGATTTCCTTGTTGCTGGAACGTAGGGTTAGCAGAGGAGATGAGGAGATTTAGAGAGAGAGTTGTAGCTGTAGAGGAAGAGAGAAGGGCGAGAGAAGAAGTAGGAACTTTTCATGTTGTGAGTGTTTGTACTCCTCTGCTTTTGGCCAAAATTAGTAGATGAACATAAGGCGCTGAAGTGACCACACTCAAAGGACCCACACACACACACACACACACACTCTTAAAAACAGTCACTAGGGATACACTGTACAAGGGAAGTGTCACAGTACAAGAAAACAGAACCCTCTCAAAAAAAAACAGGCAATACAAAAAAAGTTTTTTTTTTAAATATTCCTTTTTTGGTGACAACATGGAGATTTCAACACTGCTTCAGTAACTCCTGTTTAAGTAGTCCCTAAAACACAGGCTCAGTACAGCCCTTTGCTCTTCTTCAGGTTTAACTGCTGTAGATCTGACAGAGAGTTGTAGTCGTTCCTCTTCATTCCCAAAACCACCTGAAAAATGGAGTTTGTTAGCAACAAGAAATAGATAATTAAAAATAAAACACCCAGTTTTATATTCTCTCAAAGTTGCAGCTGTGTTTTTCCTAAACAGATCATTTCTGTCTCACATCAGAGGAATAAACAAGAAATTAATGAAAGAACCCCTACTGAGGAGCACTGAATGATCATCAGTAAAAAAGAAAAGAGTCTGAATAAAAAAATAAAGCCTTGCTGGGCTGGAAATACGATCTGCTGCTTAATAAAACAAACCCTAGACAATAATTCAATGTACCATCCTAAATCTCCCAGTATCACAATAACTCAGTATCTATTCAGTTTAACTAAACTTTTCACTCACTTCCTTACACCTCCAACCCTTAAAACTTAACCTAAAGCTTAAAGCAATTGTTCATCACAATACATGCTAATTTTGCTAACCATAGGCAGAACATGTCCCCACCAATTTTGTTGCTGCATTACTTATGTCCTAGCTTCAATGTTAAACTTTCTGCTGTTTCCTACTTGCCAGCGTTTCTTTTTATCACCTGTTCTCAGTTGCTCTTGTAATATGTTGTATTTTTTTTTTTTTTGCATGAAAAGTCTGACAATGGTGCTACATATTATTTCAGCATTGCTGTAGGCTTTTAAATAAATGAAACCCACAAGCTTTCCATTTATCTCAGTGAAAAGATAGGAACTGGTTCACTTTTCTTCCCTTGGAAGAGACATGCTTAAAGAGTCAAATTCTGAGCTTGTGATCATAGAATTACATGATCTGTTGGCACATTTTGTTTCCAGCCTATGACCTGGTGCTTAGTTTATGGCTCTATTTTGCCCCCAAGTGGAATAACAGAGAGCAGCTCATTCTCTTTTCAATTCAATAACAGTCCACAACAAAAAGGTACCTTATGGAGTATTATTACATGAAGTAGATATGAATAAGCTGCCTGATGCTGATATTGTTTTACAATAGTTTTCTGAGAAAGCGCTGATGTGAAGCATATAATGAGGGGGAAGAAGTATATAGACACTTCTGTTTTGTTACTTAAAATACTTCCATTGCATTTATCCACTTAATGCACTTGACACACAATGCCCTTTGACTTTGCACTTATATGTGTGGAGTGTAGATGACTGCAGTGTAGCATTTCCCATTCTTTCCTGTGTTCCCTGCTTCAAGTCATCCTGTGAGTCTTTTTGAGTGATTTCTGGTTTCTCTCTTCTTCTTCCCATTAGTCTAGAATATCTGAGGTGCACTTTTCCAGGGACCACTAATTGTGGTTCCATAAACATTTCACTTGCATATCATCAAATCAGTTGTATTGACAGGAATGTTAATGGGCTGTGCTAGGGATCCATGGTTTTTTTACAGTGTATTTTATAATGACACCAGGTGCCATTTGCATTGGATTTTAAATTTTTGAACTTGTTCTTATTTTTACCTCTGCATATATGTTGTATGTGCTGTTTTCTATATCAATTTCCTCTATATTTATTAGGTCCTGAATACATATATACAGTGGGTTCAAAAAGTATTCAGACCCCCTTCAATGTTTCACTGTTTGTCATATTGCAGCCATTTTTCCCCTCATTAATGTACACACAGCACCCCATATTGACAGACAAAAAAAAAGAATTTTTAACATTTTTGCAGATTTATTAAAAAAGAAAAACGGAAATATCACATGGTTCTAAGTATTCAGACCCTTTGCTCAGAACTTAGTATTTACCTTTTGAGCTAATACAGCTATGAGTCTTCTTGGGGAAGATGCAACAAGTTTTTCACACCTGGATTTGGGGATCCTCTGCCATTCCTCCTTGCAGATCCTCTCCACTTCTGTCAGGTTGGATGGTAAATGATGGTGGACAGCCATTTTTAGGTCTCTCCAGAGATGCTCAATTGGGTTTAAGTCAGGGCTCTGACTGGGCCATTTAAGAACAGTCACAGAGTTGTTGTGAAGCAGCTCCTTCATTATTTTAGCTGTGTGCTTAAGGTCATTGTCTTGTTGGAAAGTAAATCTTCGGTCCAGTCTGAGGTCTTTAGCACTCTGGAGAAGGTTTTAGTCCAGGATATCCCTGTACTTGGCCGCATTCATCTTTCCCTCAATTGCAACCAGTCGTCCTGTCCCTGCAGCTGAAA
>JBBPDA010000030.1:7267110-7280012 GCA_037974385.1 Arnoldichthys spilopterus
TTTTAGCAAATGGCTGCAATATGACAAAAAGTGAAAAATTGAAAGGGGTCTAAATACTTTCCGTACCCACTGTATATACATACATACATACATGTTTAAGTTCAAAGTCAAAATTTATGCATACATTTGAAATGCACTGGAAGTACAGTAAAGAAAATCAAAAGTGAATCCTTTTCCATTTTTGTATTTTTACAAATCCCTTAAAAACAGAGTGGTAAAGGGCACGGTAAGGCAAAATAGAACAAAAGGAAAATTTATGACAATTTTACCAATATCATCATATTCAAACTATAACAATTGGTCATTGGTGGTTTTGCATGGTAATTAAAATGGCTGTTTATGTTGCAAACAACATGACCCCTGGTTCCCATCACCACCAGTGTAAAGACATTAAACCACTCTGAACAAATTTGTTTACATCCCAACAAGGGAATTATGCAACAATTCTGAACAATCTATGGAATTCACCTTTAAACCTAATCCAAGAGTTACTTCTAACTTAAACCCAAAGCTCAAACCTAACCCTAGCACTGTCCTAATCCTAACACTGCCCCAATACTGTTGATAATCAGTTGAGTTTCAACAAATATTTCATTAACTTGTAGACAGCAGCAATAAGAGACCATTAAAATAAAAGATGGCCCAAAAATACTCTTGACCCTGGACCCTGTCTCTACCCCCAAGTCCTGGCTATATGATAGTCGGAGTGAAAGTCCCTAAATAAAACTTTCAAAATCAAATTTGTCCACTGAGTCTTACCTGGAAGTCATGGTCAGACAGATAAGTCTCCAGATGCAGGGGGTCCACTCCCTTTGGTAAAGGCCTCTGTAGCAGCTCCTGCACGGTGAACTGAGCCCCAGTGAGGACAGCCAAAGCGTCACGCACTAATGTTAGCTTCTTAAGAACTGAGGAGTTCAGCTACAGAACACACAAACACAAATGTATCTTAGTTTTGTCCAAATAAATCCTAATATTCCACTTAAACACTTTCATCTCCTCATTCTAACATGAGGATCATATTACTAATCATTAAACCATCGTTTTACTTTTAAAAAGTTTTATTTTAAAATTACCAATTGTCTTGATATCCTGAGTGAAAATTCAATGTCGATATTTGAAAACTCCTTTTTACCAGATGACCCACACTTTTGCATATAATTGTATTAGTACCAAAGCAGTTAGCAAATATGTTAAAGCAGTAACAGAACAACAAGGCTAAAGCTAAGAAGCTAAAAAAAATTCTGCAATTTAAGTGATGATGATGTTTCACTGACCTGTGTTGCTGATCTCTCCCAGGACGGGAAAACATTAGTGAAGGTAAGAGGTTCCGCCCCTTCCTCAATCAGATACGCCATTGGGGGCCGCCTGGGGTTTCTCTCTATATTGACACAATGCACATTATTATTTCATCATATAAAAAGCACAAAAATAATTTTAACACCCTAAAACAATTTCCAGTGTTTTATCCTCCAGTGCTAAAATCTGAGTTTTACCTGTCAAACCCACTCTCACCTTGGCAGTAATGAAGGGCAGTCTCCATGGCGCATTTCCTCTCTGAGTCCCAGTGGGGGCGCTGCGAATCTGGAACTGTGTTGCTCTGCCACAGATACACCTCCATAGAGTTATCCAGCAAGAACAGAGCTGCAGAAAGAGAACTATAGTAAGCAAGAGTCTGAATCAGGTGAATCTGACTCAGTGCTGTGAACCAGAATATGATATGTTATGAATATGGTGCTTCCAGACTTCTGATGTGTACATGTTTGGCTGTCACCTGGCTGTGGCACAGAGTATAAGCACTGCTGCAGAAATGGCATGGCCATGATGACCCCAGTTGCACGAGATGGGCTTTGTAGCTCCTCCCCTTTGAATTCTCCTGAGTGGGCACTTAAGTGAAAAAGGCGGGGAGTAAAGGTGTACTTCCCAGGATCTGCAATGAATAGAAAACTCATTTCATGAATATAAATGTTTAACATTCTGAACATCTCATAAAAAACTTTTTTTTGAATTACAGAATTATGCATTATATCTGCTCCTAATTATGCATATTATTGAAGTTGACTAAAGCCATTTTCACACATGAAATCAGGTCCAGATGCTGTCCAGAGTTACCCTTTCACATGTGTAACACACAGCAAGAAATTGTCTGTTTGAGACACATTTACACACTTGTGTGGTTTAGGAGGAGGGTGATGTTTGGGTACAGCACTCAGGAGGCAGGACACAATGTGGTCACAAACATCGAGTCTCTTGGTTTTGGATTTAGAATTTTGGTGTCCTTGGCCCTTACAAACAGAATGTCCCAAATCTCATCTTTTTTCCCATTAAGACATTTTTGTTGGTGTTCTTTTAGACCTTGCTACGCCCTACTTTTTCTCTCCTGTATGTTTGTTTTCCTCCAGTTTTGTGCCAGTTGCATGGAAACATAATCAACACACCCACTCGCCCACTGTGAATTCACAGGAAAGTTACCTGTTCTATTCACACATGGATGCAGTCATACATTGCACATTAGTAGAGAGCTGAAAGGGTAAAGTCTGTTTCATGTCTGGTCTAAATGATTTGGATATTTGCATTTACACAAATACAGCTCCTCTGGTACCGCTTTCCCACCAACAGGGAATCTACTCTGCTCGTATGCTCTGATGTTGACCAAAAATGAATTGGTTCGAAACCTGAAAAGTGAAATTCCAGCTTGCAAACTGTGATGACATCAGTGGGCGCGTCATTCTATGGTATGAAGTGGAAGTAGGATGCAGAAATGGAAAAGGGTTTATGTCTTTAATAACCCTTGTTTTTTTAATTAAACAATAACAGAATAAAAGCTCACAGGTACGGAGTCCTGCCACTACTGTTTACCCATGTTGTGCAATTCCTCCGTTGATGACGCATCCTTAATTACAATGGTTCCACTAAAAAATAAGTGAAAACACAGGCTGGTTCACTAGATGGCACCAAGGTGCAAAGAATCCTGAGAGGAACAGGTTCAAAAACCCATTCCCTGTTGGTGGAAAATGAGTAATTTCTAGGAACAAATCTGGAATTTAGTGCATGTGTGAAAGGAGCTTGAGTTAATCATGGCTAGCTAAACTGCCTAAGAGCATTTCAATGCATGATTTGTACAGCATTACCTTGTAGCATGCAGTCATAGGATTTCCTATCCTGTGGGCCAATAGCATTCCAGAACTCTGCTGGCTCCGCCCCTTCTTCCACTTCTTTAATGTCCAGGCTGTGGCCGCTGCTCAAACCCATCTCAGGAGGGCACCTAATGCATATTCATCACATTCAAAATCACGTAAGCAGAAGTAACAGTGTGGAATAGAGCTCTAAGAAAAACATGCTGTCTCAGCAAAAAAAGTGAGGCGAAATCTCTCAAACTTTTTTAATAACACACTTCTGATTAAAAGTGGTTCAAAGCAAAATCCCATCCAGTTAATACAGATAATAAGATGAAAAGTCCTTTGAAAGGTGGGGGTGGTGAAACTGCATAGTGCTCCAGATCCATTAACGCAAGGCCAGATTGTAGGCTCATGTAATTTTACACAGGAGATAATATCTACTCTGCACTGTAACATCTTCCAAAAACAATATACCTTCAAGTCATGATGAGGATAAGATTTCAAGATTCAAAAGGACTTAAATTACCTTTAAAGACAAATTTATGGGTCTGAGACTGAAGATATTTTTCTTTCTAGGGTAGTTATGATGGCATAGTGGTTAGGACCTCATAGGTCACAGGTTCAGGTCCTGGCCTGGGCACCACTGAGGTTCCCTTGAGAAAGGTACAGTTCCGTTACACTGCTACCCAGGCACTGTTGATAGCTGCCCGCTGCTGCACATGTGATGGGTTAAGCATAGAGGTCACATCTCGTCGTGATGCACTTTGTGATTGTGTTCACAATGACAAATAAGTGACTTTCACTTCAGTTGCAACAGTAAAGGAAGTAGATATAACCAGGTCCCTTCTCAGTAAATGTTTTATCCAGTACTGCAGATGCCAATTCTGTATCTCTTTCTCACTCGTGATTCTTACATTTGCGTGAGCTGCTGGACGCTGTGTCTGGCGACCTGACGTGCAGTAGCATGGGCTTTGCATCCATGCCACAGGTACAGTATCCCCAGCTGGCTGTTTAGAAGCAGCAAAGAACCACGAGAGCGCAGGCTGGAGCTACAGCACTCCACTTCCCACAGACTGGCCTCCACAGGCACAGCACCCCTCACACAAAACAGGCGCCAGCCTTCTGAAACACACACACATGTTCCAGATGTAAAATTTTTAACTGCAAAACAGAAAAATGTTTAAAAAATGTATCTGATAACACTGATTTGAAAATGATATTTATATATCATATATATCACATTTATATATATATATATATATATATTTACTACTTTTAATTACTTTTAGTGGTCACTTTTTTGTTTATGTGTTAGAAAAACTTGGGATTGTGAAAGGTGCTATATAAATGATAATAATAACAATAATAATAATAACAACAATAATAATAATAATAAATAATTGTTGTTGTTATTATATATAAATAATAATTCAGTAAAATGTAAGTTTGTGATGAATAAAGCTGTTTTAGACTGTTTTAGAATGTTTTAGGATTTAGACATAAGCAATTGAAATAAAACAGAAACAACACTTGTATTACACTGTGTTATTGTATAGTACTGTGTTATAAGTTGTGACATTTATTCTGACCTAGAAATTAGTTTAACATGGATTTATTTTGCCACAGCTAACCTGTATGGTTACTGCTGTGCCCTCTGTGAATGACCAGCCCTCCTTGGAACAGCTGCAGAAAACATGGCGGCTCCTCTCCCTCTTTTATGATGACCCGAGGCTCACCCTGAATGCTTAGTGGTAGGGACAGATCATGCTCATTGGCCTGCGAATGCCGTCCCTGCCAGATGAACAGGGCGGAGAGCTCCTGGTCCCCAGTCGGATCGACAGCTGGGTGTTCAGACATTTACACACAAATACATGTATATGCAGATCTAAAAAGCCTTCAGCTTTCTAGTTAAGAATATTTCAGTATACACTGTAAGTTACCTTTAAATAAAATAATTATTAACACAATCCCATTACAGCAGATTATAGTTTAAAAATTAATGGATTACATAAAATCTTACAAAATCCAGCAGACAGCACACACATTGTTCCAGCACACACACACACACACACACACACACACACACACACACACACACACACACAGACAGACACACACACAGACAGACACACACATATACACACACACACACACACCCACCCACCCACACACACACACACACACACACACGAACTCACCCTTGGCACTAAGGTGATATGTCCAGCGTATAGAATATGTGTTGGCCTCATGTAACTGCCCTATGCTTTCTGGAGCCACTTTGCAGTCTCTCCCCATGCCAACATGCCAACTTTCTACAAAACCAGTGCTCAGCTCTGCCTGTTGGCCATTGCTTAAAGTAACCAGGTCTCTGCCTCTCTGTATGTCCACCCCCTGCAGAATGACTGATTCAGCCCCTGATGCACACCTTCCAGCAAAAAGGGCTTTAGCGTCACATGACCACTCTTCAACAGGACAAGTTGCAGGAAGAGGAGTGGGAGTCTGCAGTGAAAGCAGAGAGAGAGAGAGAGAGAGAGAGAGAGAGAGAGAGAGAGAAAGAGAGAGAAAGAGAGAGAAAGAGAGAGAGTGGTTCCCTTCACAATGCTGTGGTAAAACAACTGAAAAACACTGGAAAAGTTATTTGTTAAGTGGGTCATCAACTATGTGTGACCATGTGCACAGAACTTGGTTTGCTTACACTGATAAGCCATAACATTAACAACAGGTGTGCAGTGGTTAGTGCCTACCAAAAATGATTCAAGGAAGGACAACTGGTTAATCAGTGACAGGGTCATGGGCACCCAAGGCTCACTGATGCATGTGGGGAGTAAAGGCTGGCCTGTCTGGTCCGATCCCGATACAGTCCCCCCCCCTGCACTGGTAATGCTGCAGTAAACACTATATATCATTACATTAACTGCATGTATACCAACATGCATTTCAAGTTTCCTGTTCACTAAGACCCCTATAGGACTGCTGCAGTAATGGTGACCTTTGAACCACTAGAGTAATGGTAAAAACTGAAAAAACCCTATACAATTGAAAACTAGGACTGTAATGTTGCTAATGCAGTAAAAACACTATTAGCAACTGGTACCATCAACCAAGAATAAAACGTTTTGAGTCACTGACATTGCATGAGAGAAGCAACAGGTGGTGGTATTCACTAAACACCAATACATGACTAGCACATGACTGGTTTTAAAATTTTTAATATATTGTTCATTTGTACAGCTCAGAGTAAGTCACACTGAGTAAGTGGAGTGAAGTTATGGGCATGTATCTACAGAAAGGATTTGGGTGACTATTTTTGAACTTTAAGTAGCCATGAATGTTCCCCAATAGTGTCATGGAATAAAGCCTTGTGTTGCTCTACTTACCTGTGGCACTTCATGTAAGGGAACTGAACTACGCTCCTTGTCCGCCCCACTCACTTTAGATCTGTCTGCAAACTTCAGTCTGAAGAGAACCGTCTCGTTCTGCTCAAGCACACGGCCAAACAGAGCCCACTGTGGTCGGCCTACATCCTGCCTACATTTGCACATAAACACACAACAAAGTGTCTGGTCAAACTGTATAGTATATTTATATAATATTTCTAGCTGTATGAGTGTTGTTAATGTCACCTTTGTATTTGCCCATTGCTGCCAAAGGGGTCCAGTGGGTTGATTTTGCAGTTGCTATAATCATAAGCCCCAGTCCAGACCTGCTGAGCTAACTGCAGTGCCAGTTTCCTGTCACTAGGGGAAACACCTGTTCCATGCCACAGGTACAGTTCACTGCCAAAATCAAATAGCAATGTCTGAGAAAGAAAAAGCAATACAAGAGAAATCTTTAGAAAATACCTAAAAAATTATCACATTCTTTGCACATTCAATTTTAGTTAATGAAACCTCAGCTTTTCATAGGCAGGGAGCAGTTTGGGTGGGGGACGGTTTGGATGGGGGCATGGGTGTGTGCCTAGCGAAGTGGTGGCCGAATGGTAAGGACCTTGCCATTGGGAACAGAAGGTCGCAGATTCAAGTCCCAGCAACAAGGTACCCTTCTGCTACGCTGCTCCCTGGGGACTGTTAATAGCTGCCTGCTGCTCCATGTGTGATGGATAAAATTCAGAGGTCATGTTTTGTTGTTTCGTTTGGTGCACTTTGTGTGATTGAGTGTGTTCACCTTCACTTCACTTTCTTGCTAGCAAAATGAAAATGCATCCACTGTGTTAACCTGCCATCCCATTGGGTCATCCCCCCTGTTCACATACTGTTCATATCTGAAATGGACAGTTTGGGGGAAAATGTAATTGTACAAAATTTACACTTCACCCCAAATTTAGTCGGTCAGCCATGTCATGTGTGATGTCTAAAGTTTGTTTATTTATTTTAGTCTGGAGCCAAATGTATCTAACAATTAATGGCACCATACGCACCATACACACCAACAGGTAAATCATCACACGTGTCTAAAACAATGCTCATGAGTAACCACTTGCTTATGTGGTTTCTGACATACTGATTTAAAAAAACATGGGCAAAACGTATGTCACACAGCTAACAGCAGTAGGAGCAGCCATATGTAATCATTTTGTCTAAAAATGCTTAAAATTAGGTTGAGAAAGAAAGTGTTCAACCATTTTGGAGAGGTTTTATTCCAACAACGGCATTTAACTTGTTTAATTCCTAACTAGCTTTAACGACATAGTACAGGCAGCTGCTGTTAGTGCACCTAGCACTACTCTGGCAGATACAGGGTTTAAACATTGACCTGAGAGGAGTCGAGCAGAGAGAGATGTGGTATACACGCCCAGCCCTGCTCATGTGGAACGAGTCTGTCTCCCTGCAGGCTGTACACACAGTTAGACTCTGAAACCGCTTTTTCATAATATTCATCATCATCAGAACAGCCTGCACACACACAGACAGAAACAAACACACATGTATGTTAAAAAGACACATACGATGTCTGATAAGTCAAATAATTCATAATTGATTCACAATGACAGAACAATGTTAAGAAGATGATGATGAATAATACTGTGAGAGTCTCTATGAGAGTCTCTAACCTCCGTAATGAGTTTTTCCTCCTAGAAGATCCCAGAACTCTGCAGCCTCTGTGACGTCTGAGTTCACTCCCTCATCCAGATGTATGACCTCTGATGCCTGGCAACCCAGATCCCGCTGGGCCACAATCATGGAGGCCATGGCAGAAGCCTTCACCAACCCGCCAACAGACAGCCAATGAGGCCAGTGATATTCCCAACATGCAACAGAGAAAAACAATCCTGTTTAGACTTGAAATCATAGTTTGATGAAAAACAAAGCAAAATTACAAAAATTCCACGAAAATCCAAATATAATTAAGTCAGTCAGCCAAGATATGTTTGGTAGTTAGTTTTGCAGTGCAGCTGTGAGGCAAATCTTACAAACTGCAAACAGACTCAAATAGACTTGCTTGTGTGGTTTCTGAAACTGCAAGACACACTGTTACCTATAAGCAAGGATAAAGACAGTAGTAGTTGTCATTTTAATGCCTGAATATTGCAAATGGAATGGAGCACCCCAGTAAAATGACATATGTTGATTTAATGTGAAAATAAGTACACGTGTGCAAATGTGGGTGCACAAAATCACAACTTGACAAGTGGTACATTACTTATTTCATGTTCTATTACTTGGCTGCTACATTAGCACCAGTGTACAATTAAAGAAGCAAAGTAAAGACACCAAACATATCTTGGCTAATCAAGTAAATCTGAGGCAAATCATATATATATGTGCAGGAAAAATTATGTCAGTTCAGTTGTTCACCATATGCATTTAAAAAAAAAAACCTAACACTGGTGGCAGTTTTGAACAATAATGACTATTTTAATTTATTTTATTATTCTTAGAAGCATGGCTGTGACCTTTCAATTGCCTAAACCACCCAGAAAATTTGGAAAGGCAGAGTGATTAAGCGCCTTCCCTCCCTCTACACCCATGGTTAAAAGCACCTCTTCCCCAACTGCATGGGTAAAATGCATAGACTAATTTTCCCCCTTGAAGATTAACAGAATATATGTATCGATAATGAGTTTTCTTTGATTATTGTAGACAAATCATGTACACATTAAAAAAAATACAAACATCCAGAAATGACTGCTAATGTGAGCAGTACAGCACTGATAATGTAATTATCCCACAAAGGGTCCTTTGAGTGTTGCAGGTGAGCCATGTTTGGTTCCCTAAAGTATAATATCTGAAAAACAGGAGTGTGATGAACCTTTTAAAGGTGCAGAAGGATTTTTACAGAACCAAAAGAGGTTCTTTAACAGAACTACACAAACGCCCTTTTATTTTTAAGAGTACCCTACAGGACGTCCAGTGTTAGGTGTGATGATGTTGGTGTGTACCGTTTCTCTCTCGCTGCCATTAGACAACTGGCCTGTCCAGAGGAAGCACAATGACGGAGTGACCAAGAGAAAGCAGTCACCGCTGTTCAGTGAGCGAGCCACCGGCTCTACCAAACGCACCTGCACTTGCCTCCAGCCTAACACAGGATAAAAACTACATTAGCAGTAGTAAAGTAGCAGTCTAAAGTTCATAGTTTTCTACCAGACAACACAATGCATTTACATCTCAAAACACCTGCAGACACAAACAAAATTCCAGAAAACAAAAAGCTAAATATGTGCTAACACCTCAAATCATAAACTAGAAAATTAACGTTATTAACTACAGTTTGCATTTTTCATGATCTTTTTAGAACTGTATATATTTCTGCGTGAATATAACTTAAAACATCATATAATTTTGTCCTAAAAGTAGATAAATATCCATAATAAACAAACAAGATAAAAATTTATTTATTTTGGAAAATGATCCAATATTTCATATTTGTGAGTGAGAAAAATAAATAAATTTTTATCTTGTTTGTTTGTTATGGATATTTATCTACTTTATATACGAAAAATATGTGAGCCTCTAGGATTATCAAACATTTGTCAGTTGGATGACTGAGAACCTGATTTGTTTAAAAAAAACTTGTAACATTTTTATTTATCAGTTTTTTTAAAGTCTGCTCTTTAAAACACATGTTTGTGGAAGATTTTCATGGAACAAACAAAGGAGATTTTTGAGGACCTCAGAGAAAGAGTTGTTGATGCTTAACTGGCCAAATGATCTCAAAACTCCACCAGTCCACAATCAGAAATTCAAGATCACTGTAACTCTCTCCAGGAGTGCTTAACCAACAATGATCACTCTAAGAGTAAGGTGTTCCATGGTGCACAAAGTCACAAACGAAAAAGGTTAACCTCTAAGCAACTAAAGGCCTCTCTCACATTGGCTAATGTTAATGTTCATGAGTCCACTATTAGAAAGACACTGAACAACAATGGTGAGCATGGCAGGCTTGCAATGAGAAAACCACTGCTCTCCAACATTCCGCCCATCTGCAGTTTGCTAAAGATTGTGGACAAGACAGAAACTACTTGAAAAAATGTTTCAGAAAAAGATGAGACCAAAATCGAGCTGGAGTGGGCAGTTCATATGAGGAACCCCAACAACATCCCAGAGCTGAAGCTTTTTTTTATGTTAGCTGAAGTTAGCTAAAATTGTAGGTGCAGAATGTGCAGGACTATTCATCAGTTTACAGAAATGTTGCTGAAATTGCTGCACAAAGGAGTCCAGAAACTGAAAACAATGGTTCACTTACTTTTGCGACTCAAAGATATGTACTACTGGAACTTTATGCTCAATAAATAAATGACAAAATATAATTTTTGTCATTTTCTCTTTTTTAAATGTTTCATTTGTTTAATTGGGTTCTCTTTATTTACTTTTAGCACTGTGAAAATTGGATGATGTTTTAGATCATATTTATGCAGAAATATAGAACATTTTGAAGGGTTCACAAACTTTCAAGCACCAGTGTAAACCAATTTATAACACAACTAATCATCTAATAGGAAATGGGTCAAAATAAACATTTAAAAATAGACACTTAAAGCAAGTCTATCTAAGAGCAAAAACACATTGCTTACAGTCCTGTAAATGGTATAAGATGTTACCTTTTACATGGATAAGCATGAGGCTTCTGTAGGGCAAAGTGTTGGTCTCGGAGGATGCAGCATTAGAGGAGGTACAATTAGAGTTCTTCACAGCTGGGAGGGAGGAGAAATTTGTGCAAAGTAGGCAAACTATGTAATTTGATATGACAATTTGAGCAAAGTCAGGACAGATTGAAGTCAGACTGAGACAAGACGAAGAAGTGGAGCAGAGTAACATTAACTTCATAGAAGAAGGTAAACACTCTTATCACTTAATGTAACCAGAAAATAGAAAAGGTTTGCTTTTCAATAGTGTTGGTCAATTTGTCATGAACTTTTTGTACAATATAAAGGAAAGCTCACATTTTAAAACACACAACACACATTAAGCCACAAGGATTTCATAGTATGCATATTGTCTACCCCAAACCTTAACTGTGGGTACAGATGCTGCTAAAAACATCTCACACAATGTCAGAACACACAACACACCCTTATTGGCTTCCATGGCAGCAGGGCCATCGTGTGGCTGCATGAAGTCCTGCAGAACATCATCCCGGGCAGCTAGAGCACGTAACGGATTCCTCGAACCCTGAGTGCGGCGAGACGGCCGGATGGAACGTCTATGCTCAGCTACAGCAGAGCTTAAACTACACACGCGCACACACACACACACACACACACACACACACACACACACACACACACACACACACACACACACACACATACACACACAATAAGGAGGGAATAAGGAGGTCTGAAAATGTTCATGTAAAAGTGAATTTTGGCTTTTGTTATATAAAACACATTTGTTATAAGTGAACATCAGGGACAAAACACAAGAAACTTGTAGGATAAAGGCCCTTTAAGTCATTAGGTCAACAACCACCAAATTATTGAAATCTAGTTCAAATTTAGGCTTTGTTGACAATGGTGTATTCAACACACACATACATGCATAGTATGGTCTTACATTGGTGTGTCAGTCTGGCAGAGTGTGCTTAGGTCCTGTTCTGTGTCCTCTGGATTGCTCTCACACATAGGAAGTGAGGGGGTATCGGAGGATGCAACCTCTTTGGCTCTCTCCATGGACTCGGGCTGTTGGGACTCCTGGGCTTTATCAACACGTTGTGACTGCATCTCATTTTCTATCTGCACATGTGGCTGAGAGTCTGCTTCCACTGAGCCCTCCTACATCAAATCATTTATATTTGTGTTAGAAGAACATAGTCAGAAGAGCAAAAAGCTTGGTTTCTGACCACTTGGTGGACTCACAGACATCAACATGTAAGGCTTTTATGGCGCTGGCTGAATTAATCACAACTAAGGTCTGAACAAATCTAAGTAGGTAGTCTTTATCTGCAGTCTGCAGTCTGCAATCAACATCTGCAAGCAAGTAAGCAGGCTTGTTCTAAAATGGTAACAGAAGATGTTAAGAAATAGAGAAACACACACACACACACATCCAGTCACAAAGCACCTTGGATGTTGGAGTTTATCAGCTCCATTTACTATTAAACCATGGATCAACCCATAATCAATTATTATTACTATTATTACATTAATGAATTAATTAATTAAAAGTGTCTGTGTATGTGTGTGTAATACCTTATGCCTCCACTGTGGATGTACCTGATTGGGCGATGAAACCTCCTGAGCTTCATATGAAAGGCTTCTCTATGGAGTGACAGAGAGAGAGAGAGAGAGAGAGAGAGAGAGAGAGAGAGAGAGAGAGAGAGAGAGAGAGAGAGAGAGACAGACAGACA
>JBBPDA010000030.1:7280438-7299934 GCA_037974385.1 Arnoldichthys spilopterus
AAAATAAACCTACCATTAAAATGATACTGTTCTGAGACTTTTCATTTCTTTGTCATTGGACAAACCTACAAAATCAGCAAGAGGTCAAATAATTTTTTCCTCCATTGTATATGTAAATTAATCTGTTTTTGTGATGCATTTAAATAATGCATACGAAAAAGGCTGACTTGGCACATAGTTTCCATTTATGTGCATATACAGTACTGTGCAAAAGTCTTAGACACCTGTGTATATACATTAAAGCAATTTATCTGAGCAGTGAGTTTCTTTCTGCAGAAAAACACAAGTTTACATTAGAATCAATGCAAACAAACAAGAAGGTAGTAAAGACAATGACACTGAGCTGTTGTGTGTTAATGACCGATTTCTCCTCTATGCCTCCAGCCACTGCATGGATGTGTGAAGTTCCATCAGTACCTGATTTCATCTGATGAAGGACTGAATTAAGCACAAACCAGGGATTAAATGGGAACTACAAGTAATGCCAGGCTCTGAGAGTGGTTAAGCCAATACACTTATACACACAAACATCTCTGTTTACTGTATCAATGTCATTTCCATTTATTTTAATGTCAGTTTTATGAGAAAGAAAACACTGCCCTGATACAACTTTAAAAGCACTGCACGGCAGTGCACAGCAATGTATGTCCATATATATATACTTTAAACCTGTATTCCATCCAGACTCATTTAGTTAAAAGTAATCATGGCATGGCCCAGCATGTATTTATGAACAGACAGGTATGTAAGATATAATGCACTACATGAGCTGGGATTGAGTTTCTTTGGCACTAACAGTAAAATGTGTTATGAACAATCATAATGTACATTTACATTTTACATTTATTCATTTGGTCGACGCTTTTATCCAAAGCAACTTCCAAGACGTGGAGCAGAGTAGTGGGACGGTACCTTGCTCAAGAGTACCTCAGTAGTGCCTGAGCTGGGACTTGAACCTATAATGTATTAAAATGCACCAAAATGCAACATGTGTTTTCAAACTTGTTTACATACCACATCAAACTCCCCAATTTCAAACGAAGACAGTTCAGTTTTACACTATATGAGCCCTTTAAAGATCACACAGCTTATATACATTGTGTGGAATGCCAGTGAGAATTCCATATCCACAAACTGCTGTTAACATTCCATATGAATATGCAAATGTAGGGCAGTGGATGGGAGGGTAATCTCAGTGTGTCAAGTATCACATATAACATCTACAGTATTCAGCTGTCAAGTGTGAGAATCTAACCCCATGCTTATCAAGCACACCCCCAAACCAGAATATAGGGCCATTAAATTGTTGTTTGTTTGTTTGTTTTATCCATAGCAGTGACCTTTTCTGATTCGTTATTGTGGCATTGCTCCCTGGACAGTGAAGGCTCCTATTACACTGTGCTAAACAGTTTCCAATATAACTTACTTTAAACAGGGACATCTTGGCAGCTACGCTCATCTGGGCTCTGTCATCTATCTTAACGTCTGCTAGAAGAGAAGAGAGAGAGAATATAATGTACAGTTGGACAAAAAGTTGCAGAGGGCAAATAAACACTCACAAATTCAAGTTAAATATAAAAATACCACTGCCACACTGGTGAAACCTTCGGCCCGTGACCTAACCCAAACACTAATCAGATGCTAACCCTAGTTACCATGGTTACAGGCACTTGTAATGATAAAAAAAGCCCTTCTTGATATTTCAACTTTAAGCTTAACTTACATGTAAACCTTGGCAGTAAAGGTTACTTCGAACTTAAAATGAAAGTGAGGACTGAGCGTCCATGATTGCTCCTCCAGTTGACTTTGCAGTTAAAGGGCCCGTACAACCCAAAAACAAACTCCTTTTAAAATATTTTGATTTACTATGTCAAAAGGTTTCACACCCCTGTCCACTAATCTGCAAAAAACACTTCTTCATTGTTGTGATGTCACAACCACAAACCACAGAAGTGGCATTTAGATAAAACATCCTCAGGAACAAAATTCCAACAAATACAGCTAGATAATGTCTAACGGAAGTTTGGTCATACAGAAATGAATTATGTCTGTGTTTGGTGTTTAAAATCCATACTAACTTCATGAGAGGACTTCAGGAGGAAAAAACCTACAGTAAATGTAGATTAGCTTTTCAATACCATTCCCAGTTATTCACCACAACCCCCTTCTCCATCCAAGCACACACAGTCATACACACATGTTTACTGTATGAGATCACTGTGTTTAGCCTAAACCTGTGAGGTCACTGACAGCCTGACATTGACTGACTAATCATTTGGCACCAGCGCCTTTAGTCTCATCTGGAACAGGCAGACGTGATAAATCAAAGCAAATTTCACACACGTACAACCTCAAACACCTAACTTTTTCCTGTTGGAGCCTTTGTTTCTATTGTTTCATCTACGCTAGGTGTGTTAATTAAAATGTTACAGACTCCGCCGTCAAGAACACTCGTCAGATATTGTGGAGGTAATGCCTTTAGTCCAGTGGCAGAACGAAAATAAGCCAGCAAAATTTAGATCCACTGAGGTTTATTATAGAAACTGTGGGTGTGTGTGTGTGTGTGTGTGTGTTTTGCTACTTGTTTCTGGCACTCAGCACTACAGCACATCATAAATCCTTCATTTGTAGCATAATGTTTCAGTAACAGCTTTATTAACAAATACGGCGGTCACTGTTCATCATTCATCATCTGAGTAATCAAGTATTCATATAAAAATAATAATAATAATAAAAATAATAATAATAATTATTATTATTATTATTATGATTATTATAACACCACTTTTACTTCATACACATGGAATTTAAAGCTGCAAACAAAAGCGCATTGGTGAAATATGCCATTTGACTGCTGATGGGGAGGATCAGTGATAAGAGATTTTCATATGCTTTTGGGGGGATCTGGTGAACAGACACATAGGCTGTGTCCCAAATGACACACTTTCATACTTTCCATACTACACTACTGATTGCACTGCTAAAAGTGTTCTTCGTTTTTTATTTTAGACATTTAGTGGGGTAGTAAGCAGTTTGGGACGCAGCCAATTTGAACATTTCCCTGCCAATTACTGAACAGAGTACATGGAGAGAGAGGTCTTGCTCGGAGGGCATCTTCTCGCTCTTCTGCGGAAAGTAGC
This sequence comes from Arnoldichthys spilopterus, assembly GCA_037974385.1. Classification (NCBI taxonomy): domain Eukaryota; kingdom Metazoa; phylum Chordata; class Actinopteri; order Characiformes; family Lepidarchidae; genus Arnoldichthys; species Arnoldichthys spilopterus. The sequence goes on from JBBPDA010000030.1 coordinate 7,283,579, forward strand.
TAATGTTTGTTCAAAAATTCACTGGATTTAACACTAAATTTCTAAAAAGTTCTTTTTAATTCTTCAAAGTTGCTAAGGGGGCTGAAAAGTCATAAAATGCCAACAGTGTCCCTGTTTACTATTTAAAATGCAAAATAATCACTAAGGCTGTTCATCAACAGTGTAAAGTTTTAATCCGTTTACTTTAAATCGAGTTATCGATTTTATTCGAGTTATTGTGACGGATCTATAGACCAGCAGACAAGGCATAGGGACATCCCTGTAGAAAACGGCTGTACACTTATACAGGCGCACACACACACACACACACACACACACACACACACACACAATCCTTAAAGGAGCACTAACCTGGGTTTTCCTCCTCTTTGTTTTCCATGGTTCTATAGAATGGAGAGATCATGACTGAGTTAAACAAAGGCAAAACTCACACTCCACTGCACATGGACACGCACACACATAAACCCCGAACACAGTCATTCAGACAAAAGACGAGATGACTTCACTCTGATCTAACTGATTTTATGACCTTGCTCCTTCCCTTCAGGGCAGCTGACACATACACACATGCTCACATGTCCGTGCAGGTTAACACCATGACATAAAAAACATAATATTAATAATAATACTTAAAGTGATGAGCTTTCACTCACACCCACTCCAGGTGAGGTAATGTAGTTTTTAACCTTTGCCGGTATGGCTGATACTTCCCTCCAATCCTCTGAACATTATCTCGGGACAATCTAAACATGACTAGATAAGCTTAAAGGCCATTTCCAGTGTTTTTAGTCTAATCTCCTAATCCTCCGCATCTGCATCTGTCTTACAAAGCTGTTCCTAATATGTTTTTCTGACTTTCCAACCCCAGAACACAATTTTACAATCTCTAATGAAGTAGCTGCAGATAGAGACTGGTTGAAAAATACTGGAGTATGCTTTTAATGTATACGGTAAGGGTGTAAATCAAAGTTTCATCACAATTCGATCCTTCACTGATTGTTTTAGCTAACGATTCAATACATTTTCAGTAGTTTAAACTTGATGCGATGATGCGATTTGGTTTGATGGGATTCAGTTGATCTGGTTCGATACTGGGGTCTGCAGTTAATATGAAATATAATGAAATTTCACACAATCTGCTACATTTCTATGAACTTACAAATGCAAACAAATTACAATGTGAATATTTTATTACCAAAGGTCAAATACAGCAGTGTCCTCATATGCAAAAGCAGCTTCTCAGTACAAAACACAGTAAAATAAAGTAAAATGAACTGTGGATCGAACACACATCCATTTTTATGTGTCTCATCGATACATCAGATCATGTGCTATTTTGATCGAAGCATTGATTCAAATACAGATTCTTTGGTCTATATATTAGTGTCATAGTTGTCCCTATAGTTGACCTACAGCAGGCCTGTGTGGTGTGCTAAAACAGCTCCTTACCCGCAGCTCTCTTGCATCTCATAGGCTGTAACAGGCTGGGTTCGGAAGCGCTCGCTTGATTTGCGGCTCCCTGCAGCCCCCGTGGGCAGATATCGACGAGTACGTCTGCGACCACCCTCAGAACCTGCTTTCAGGATGAGGTCAAGGGTTGCATCAGTGCCTGCATCTGCACCTCTGAATTACAAAGGGGGACAGAACAAGAACAAGAGACAGGGGTCAGTAATAATGTCCAGTTCCTCTCTGTTTTAAAAGTTACAAGACACCACCAAGCACTGGTGTCGATCCATGTGAAAACACCTCAACTGTCCGTAACGATTTACTTAGTAGTGTCAAAGTGCCGGATAAACTGAGTGTAAAATATAAGGCTTAAATCTTTTGTTTCTGAGATTATAGACTGCTAAAGTTCTACACACTGTGCACAAAACATACATTTTTTTAAAATATTCTTGATAGTTGAAGACCACGTTAACCCCTTAGAATAAAAAAAAAATCAAAAATGTAAAAAATAATAAAAAATAAAGAAATAAATTGAGTCAAAAGTTCAAAATTTAAGACAACGCCCATTTTTTTTACAACCTCTGTATCTCAAAAATGAATAAAGATATGAGTGTAAAAATGCTCACAATCTATTGGACACAATGGAACTACTTCATGAAACTCTAAAGCAAATCTGAGATGGTTAGTTGGAAACACTTTCTGAAATCCTGTGAGTAAAGGTGGTTTAATCAATATTGTTAATGTTTTATGGGTTAAAGTTCACTAAAGGTCATTTCCAAAATTATCTATGAAACAGCCACAGGCCCAAATGACTAGTGTCATCATCTATCTTTTAATGCATCATGTCCAACTCCAGTTTAGACACAGACACACAAAGTTACTTGATACACACACATCCAGACACTGTTGTTCTAGTGGCAAGCAAAATTTTATCAAAGAGCAAAAAAACAAGCACAAGCGTTCCTACACTTTCTCAGGGGGAGCTGAGCTCCAGTTTTGTTGCAGAAGGCTGCTCTTCAGCTTGCCCACTGATATGTGGGTATGTAGCTGGAGAACTTCTGGGGCCGAAGAGCCCTGAGGGTCTGGAGGGTCTTCCCCAGAAAGCGTGCTGGAGAGAGGCAGTGGAAAGAGGCAGTGGAGAGAGGAGAAAGGCTAAGAGCACTGCAAATGTTTGAACACAAGAAAGAATAGGAGGTACGGACTGTAGTTACACAGTAATTACACTGTACAAAAGTGGATGGAGAGCTAAAGGCCACTACACGTATGTGTAATTTCCCCATATTTCTCAAAGAGAGCCTGGAGAGAAAGGTCACAGCCCTGTTGTTCACAGGCACCACACTCAGTAACAACAACAAAGTTTAGTAATAATAATTAGGACTATAGGAGTCACCCCACTCCCTTCAGTTCTGATCTACTGTCCAGTCATTTTTGGTGACACTGCAGCCATAAAACTTATGGACCTAACTAACGCCGCCTTCATAAACTGACACTGTTTCTTATCTTTTGACTGTTTATTTTACTGCCATCCAGTGTCAGCCAGAGGAGGCCGGGTTCCCCTAAATCTTGGTTCCTCCCTAGGAACCTCCCTTGCTCATTAGGGGCTCTGAGCCGGACTTTGTAAAGCGGCTTTGTGACAATATTTGTTGTAAAAAGCGCTATATAAATAAAACTGAATTTAATGTAATTTAATTCTAATTCTAATAATATATAATGTAATTACTTAACATTATTACATAATACTATTCATACAACAATAATTATTATTATATAATATTATAATTAGCATGCTAATTACTGCAATTGAAAATTCATATAGTTGGCTGCAATAATGTATTAAAGAGCCCATCATGGAAAATCAAATTTTCCTTAATTTTATGATAAAATACATGATGCTAAAGTCTTTAAAAAAATATACATTTCACTTCCCAACCCCTACAGTCCATGTATAAACCCTAAGGTGCAAAAACACTTTGTTTTGTCATCAACCATTAAACATACAGTATCTGCCCGTTTAGCAAGCAGAAGCTTAACCTTGTCCATTCACACCGAAGTTATAAGGACTATTATAGGCCAGACTGGGGTAAAGAGAACCTGGAAATGTATGTAAAGTCTATGAACATTTTTGGTACATAAAGCAATGTGTAAAAATAGAAATCTATCTCTTCTAACTATACAAATATCAAGTGACCGTACAGTGGAAAGCAGTGCAGTTGTTTGCACAGGGACATGAATGCATGGCACTAATTTATAATGAATTCAGTTAAACCAGTTAAAGCTTATATATGTCATATATATATGACATTTATGTTTTAATAATAGCTGTTCTATTCCACTTAAAGGTATATGATGAAATATGTTGTAGTTTGGGCTACAATGGTTGTAAAGCTTCCAAATGTAAAAGCATAATGAATCACTGCAAGGTAGGTGGGCAGCAATTTTGAACATAAAGGTGTAAAACAGGTGAGGGGTCTACATTCCTTTAGCCTCCACACTCTTTTCTGAATCATTTTTAGGACCTTTACATTATTTTAAAGCTTTTGTTTCTTTAATGAACCATCAATTGAAAGGTTTTTCGAGAACCAAAAATTGCTCTGTGGCATCACTCCAAAAACCCTGTTTATCTGCTTTTCACACTTTATGTTTTAAGAGCAAAAAACCATTACTGCTTTTTTTCGTAGAACTATACGTTCAAACCAATAGTCACTTATTATAAAGAAAGTGTTATTAGTGAGGAAGCTCCAGTTTCAGTGCATAACAGATTACTCTGCAATTACTACAGTCAGACTGTAAAAACTAAGGACAGCCCCAGATAATAGCCTTTCCCATGTAAAAGTAAACCTGCTCAAAACACAGAAGAATTCTTGAGCATTATAGCATGGGTGAGAGGACACAGAGAGAGGAAGGGCCAATAGAAGGTGACAAAGAAGTGAAATGGATGAAGATGAATACATAAAACAAGAGCAAAAACAGTGATAGTGTGGGGTAAAGGCTGGTGGATGTGGTTAGGGTCAACAGCATTCTCCTTAACCAGTTTCTCCTTAGCCACAAAACTCAAAAAGTGAAAGCCAGAACTTTGAATAAATGAGCAAAGCTATACACAACTGACAAACCACTGCTGCATACAACTGCTCCAAGATAAACATGGGTGCAACTGTAACCCAGCCTGAGTAATTAAAATGTCTATGATACCAGCACATAATGTAATGCAACAGTTAGTTTATTAACAGAGTTGAAGCAAACAGCCATGTTTAAGTAGGCCAGTTTTGCCATTCATAATAACAATGTGAAATATGCTCAGTGTGGCAGGTCCAATAGGCATCTTTTAAATAAAAAACTTGAAGTTTCTTCAGTTACATATAATACTTTTTTTTCCTTCTGTCAACTATTATTTTATTTGTAATTATTTGTATGGATGTGGTTGTAAAGCATCTCTGAGTGAAAAGTGCTATATATATAAAATGCATTATTATTATTATTATTATTATTATTATTATTATTATTATTATTATTATTAATAATAAAATAACATTACATTTTCAAAAATAACCAATTACTTCCCACCCCACACAGTCCAAGAGTGAAAACTAAAAAGCAAATACAGCCTGTTTTGATGGAATCGTTTTTGTGATGTCACAAAACCAATGCATTTACACACATCTACCATTGTATCCTACAGCAGCCAAGCTCTGCCTATTAGGGCAGGAGTTATAGAAATGTTCCCGCCCAAACTTCTTCTTGAGTCAAGCAGAATAAAAGGCAGGCAATCAGAAAAGAAGCCAATTGGGAAAGTCAAATAACAGCTAATAACATGTTTTGCACATTAAACCACACAAAGGTTGTAAGGGGACCTCAATAGAAAAACCAATATCCAAGAAAAATAGCACTCGGGCCTTTTAGTGATGTATGGGTTAATCCATAGCCCACAGGTTCAGGAAAGCTTCATAGAAAACATTGCAGGTTTGAGCAGACCGGGTCAAGAAGTCTATGCTAAACTGAAAATTCTAAACCCCACGCCCCCACCCACCCCAAATGTGACAAACATTAATGACAGGGGTGGCTAAATTACAGTAAATCAGTAAATAAATAAATTAATTAACTAACTAACTAAATAAAACTTGCAAAAATGATGCCTGGTGGGAAATGCAATTTAGATTAAACTTGCTGAGATCCTCTTGCTCTCAGTTCCCCTGAATATATACTACATACAGATGCACAAAAATTAATGCTATTAATAAAAAAGGGGGAAAGGTGCCTATAGTGACAGAACAAACATCACTAAAAAATAATAGTTTTCAAAGTTTTCCCATCATACAAAAGTAAAAAGGGACAGGTAACCCTCACCTGTTCAGGTAAGAATTCTCTGGCTTAGCATCCCCCTCATATCCATTGGAGATTTTAGTGGGGGACAGCTCCTCCTCAGCTGGACCGGTGCCATGAACCCTCACGCCATTTATCCCACCTGACTGGCTCCCATCTGATAGAGGAGCGGAGTCGCGACGGCTGCCACACCCTTCCCTTGCCCTCTTCGTCCACTTAGAAGGCAGTTCCTCTTCCTGGTTGCAATAGCGCTCAGCCAGCTCTCGCCTCCTCTCAGCCTTGTAGCGGGCGATCCGCTCAGCTCTGGATTCCGGGACCAGATTTTCCAAAGAGTCCATGTCGTGACGTCCTCTTTCCTGTCTGACTTCTTATAGGGAGCTAGGGAACAGTTCCTGCTGTGACCTCAGGTCAATGAAGCATCTATGAAAGGAGCCTTAGCGGTGTCCAGTTAAGTCACTTCAATAAGGGGGAAAAAATGGGAGAAGTCAAAACAACAAAAGGCCCTGACCAATCAGCAGCAGTAAGAAGAGTCGGCTCCACTAATCAGACGGCTGTCCATTGCCCCGGATACTCCTTTAAGGACATAGAGCTGTTGGGAAATCAGAGAACCATCAGTTAAGACTTTTACCTCAAACATTCATCAACTTGAAATATACTTATCCTTTAGAGGGCCATTCATTAGTGCCCTGAACAAATCAATCATCAACTCTGTCACTCACAGTCAATAGAGGAAGCGTTCATTAAAATTACTGCACAAAAACACATTCGCACACACCTCCCAGCATGCATGCAAAGTCTACATGTGTACTCTCTGCTCCTCTTCCACAGGAAGAGGCAAAAACGAATCATTCACACACAACTTAAGGCTTAAGACTCTAAGACCATATCCACCTGTTAAATGTGTCAGCTATAAAATTAGCACCCACCGTCTATTCTCAAACCAGCATGCCATCTAAAAAGAACCATCTATCTTTTCTCTCTCTCTCTCTCTCTCTGTCTGTCTGTCTCTCTCTCGCTCTGTAAGATGACCTGGTTTGGTCTGCTGCTCTAGCATTTGGGAATCTCCCCTTGCACTGTAATTCAAAACCTTTGATACTCAGCTCAACTCAGCAACCTTTCGCAGCAGGCTGTCCACTCAGCAAACCAAACCTCAAAAACACCTAATTGAACCACAGTGCTTACTTCATTTTATTTCTCCTGTCACCATAAACAGTTTCCACCTTTGAGGCAGAGTAATCTAGGGCTGTCATATGCAAAAGCTTGGGCGCCGTCGGTCAAATGACATAGTTTTGCATATTAGTCCATGGTCTCTACAGAGACACACTACTGCACATTCCAGTGGACAGGTAATGTTTATTGTATGAATTTACATATTGAGGAATAAAGTAAACCTAAAATGTGGTGTGTGCAAAAGTTATGGCACATTTTATGTTATGCTTGATTTCAATATGCTAAAGCACAAAAAAATGTGCACAAAAATGAGCTGAATGCCATATTTAAGTAAGTCATTTGTAGATGATGTGTTACTTTCACTTGCATAAAAAACTGGCATAGCATGTGACCATGGTGTTCAAATTTGATTTTCTAATTTCCAATGGAGTTTATAATGTGTGTGTTCTAATTCTATTTAGAATTGAATTATTCTAATTATACATACCCGATTTCCAAAAAAGTTGGGATATTTTCCAAAATGCAATGAAACAAAAATCTCTGATATGCAAATTTTTGTTAACATTTATTTAACCGACAAAACTACAACTTAATTGAAAAATTTTAAATTCGATGGTGCACAGAATCTTCAAGCAACAACGGTTTGGAAGATTCCACATTAAGCAGGCTAATTGGTAACAGGTGCAGTATAAAAGTAGCATCCATCAAAGGCTCGGTCATTGCAAGCAAGGATGGGATGTGGCTCACTTCTCTGTGTTAAAAATCATGAGATTTTTAATCAGATTAAAAGAAATGTTTCTCAGTGCAAGATTGCAAAAAAAAATTAGGTCTTTCAGCATTTACATTACATAATATTGTGAAAAGATTCAAAAAATTCAGAGAATCTCTGTGAGTTCTCAGGTGACCTCAGGTGCCACTGCCTAAGAAAGCATCATAGTACTGTGACAAATATAGCCACCTGGGCTTCGGAGGACTTCAGAAAACCACTGTAACTTAACACATCGCTGCATCAAGAAATGCAACTTTAACTTACGCAAGGAGCAAGCCTTACATCAAAGCTACATAGAAATGTTGGTGACTTCTTTGGGTACCATCTCAGATGGACCGAAAGACTGTGCAACCATGTGTTGTTGTCAGATGAGCCCACATTTAAGCTTGTTTTTAGAAAATACAGGCATCAAGTTCTCTGTGCCAAAGATGAAAACGACCTTCCAGATTGTTACAAGTGAAAGATCGGTGATGGTATGTGGGTGCCTCAGTGTCCACAGCATGGCTAAGCTGCATGTATGTCAAGGTAGTATTAAATCTGAAATGTATATTAGGATTTTAGAGAGACGTATGTCACCATCAATGTAACTATGACCATACTTTTGTTGAGCTAGTCAGTAAAACTACTGAAAATGTTTTCTTTGTACGTTTGTCAGTTAAATAAAGATTTACATGAATTAATAACTCATAGATTTTTGTTTTCATTGCATTTGTAAAGCCCAACTTTTCTGGACAATCTGCATTATACTAGTCATAGGGTTACCTGCCAATTATTAGGGCCATCAGGTAATAAAGTTACCTTAACTGAATAAGACATTGCTGTTGGATCACAGGTTCAAGTCCTGCCCCAGGCACTACTGAGGTACCCTTGAGCAAAGTACCGTTCTGCTACACTACTCCATGTGTGCACATATGATGGGTTAAATGCAGAGGTCACATTTCGTTGTGGTTGAGGTGTTCACAAAGACAAAAAGTTACTTCATAATAACTAAGTATAAAATATCAAAGACTCCCAAACATTTTACAGGAAACAGAAAGCTTCTAAGCATTTAAAAAGAAAGACTTCTTAAAACTGTTGAAAAGATTAGGAAAAGATAAATTATATACATACAGAGATTTGGTTAAATGATTGCTTTATCCACAGTATGCACAGAGAAACATCCAAACACATATAAAGTCATTTATCTCCAGAATGATAAATATTGTTTTATTGCCCAGCCCTGGTTACAGCCAGAGCGTCAGACTGTTTCTGCTAACCCTGTCTGTTGGGTGTATTGTAACATTCACCTTCACTTTGCATTCTGACTAAACTGTTCACAAACAGTAGAAATCTGTTCAAGCATTGGTCCTGTCATGTGGAGATCGCAAGTTCAGTCTCCAGTTGTAGCATAGCTATCCGTGTCTGAGAGTTCAAGAGAGCACAATTGGCCTTTTCTCTTACTGAGAGGTAAGAGTGGCCCTCCCTCTCCCCAGTCACTCACTTAGTATGACACTAGCCAGCATGAGCATCTTTTAGCTGATGTAACAGGACACATACAGTCAGCACTCTCCTCCAAGAGTGTTCAGGTGTCCTGTGATACTGCATCAACAGCAGTTTTGAAAATATGAATAGCTGGTTTTACCAGCAAGCATGTGCTAGGCTTTACCATGTCAGTGTTGTGTGAGGAGTCCTAGCCAATGAGTGTAACTGGAAACTGGAGTTTAATTGGGCAACAATTAGGTTACAGTAAAAAACAGTATGAGCTAGAGATCCAAATACATTTTACTTTGATGCAGTACAATGTCAGAAATTGAGGGGCTTTTTGCAAAATAAAAATTCAAATAAGATTAAGTGGTGAATTTTGCACAAGAATAAATAATTGTTCTAGTTCAAAAACTAACATTGTGTCATTCAAAGGTCAATTTCTTAAACATGGTAGTCAAACACATGACGACCATTGGTAAAAAGAAAAAAAACTTATTTTATAATAACAAAAAAGCCAGGTAGTGCAGTTGTTCAAAAGCCTCTTGTGCTGTCCCATTCAGAACTCAACAGAAGGCCAGACCAACCTAAAGTGAGGCTCATGTATACAAAGCCATTGTTTGACGGTGCAAAATTAAAGAAGAAAACCCTCTTAATAAGCAAATTCTTTATTTATTTATTTTTACTTTATATATCCTGAGGCCATTATAAGGTTCCTTACAGTATGTTTAGGTTAGCCTACCCCTCACGGTTCTTGGTCCAAGAAAAAGCTATTCCAGTAATACACATTTATCATGAGAGTTTAATGAGACCTTGTTAAATGTTTCAGTGTTACTGAAAACAGGAGCAATCACCAACTTCTGTACAGGTCAGGATGCAGTTTTAGTATAACAAACCACACTGCTACTGAGGGGCATCAGAGGTCTTATGAAAGTTGTACATGGAGCACGAAAGCCTGTGTTGGCCAAAAGAAAGACCAAGCAGGACAGCATGCTTGATATGAATAGTATCGATACTGCGAGAAATGATTATTGTACTAAAACAGTTAGTATTGAAATGTTTGGATATATAAGTATTTTTGAAGACATAAGTAGGAGCTGCAAACAAAGTCCGTTTTCTTTTGCTAAAGCAAAACACAAAAATTATATGATTTTTCTTTTTCTACATCAACACAGCAGTTGATGTTTATATTATGTGAAACTTTTACAATGAACAAAGCATAGAAATGCTCCAAAATCACATGTTCTAAAATCCACTTCCATTAACTTCCATTAGATGTAAGGATGATTTTGCCTTCCCCTGTAGTGACCATTTTGGAGATACTTGTTTTTCTTGGACAGTGACAATATCCTAAAATCATTCTTAAACATGTCTATGTCCTTGTGTCTCCAAACAAAAATGTGGCTATCAGTCAAAATTAGGGTGTGCAAAGGTGAACAGTAACTAGAACCAAGTATTTCCTCTAAGCATTCTGTGAAAAACAGTGGTAAGCCCATGAATCGACAGTTCCTTGAAGTATCTACTGGGTGGAGCAAAGACAGGGGTCAAGGGAAGAGCAATGTGCTATTTTAACAACCATTAGTCATATTTAGAACAGATTTAATGAGCTGGTGCTACCTAAACAGGACTTGGGCTGGACTTTTCACTACAGAGCTATAATCTCCTGGCTCTGTGGGCACAATCACCCATGGTTACTTGGTCACCAGGATGCTGGTACAACACAAACAAAGCCAAGTTCCAGAACCCATACATAAATAATTATATCTTCGCCTTATCAGACAGACCCCGTCACGGGCTGGGCGTGTCAGTGAGAGATCTTAGAGGTGGAGTCACAGCACAATGGGAATCTACTGTACATGAGTTAATATTAACCAAATGCATTGTTTAATTCACATAAAATAAATATGCTGTTTGTCTATGTGTGTGTGTGTGTCTGTGTGTGGTGTATTTGGGAGTAGGTGTGGGCCTCTGTGGCTCTCAGATATGCAAACTGTTAGCGTCAGCATTCCTGGCCTATCCAGGCTTCCAGCTGAAACACAATAGGCTCCTTCCAACAATAGAGCACAGAGCCACCCGTACGTAACCCAGCATGGAGAGAGTGCACAGTCACTCGGTTCAGCACCCAACAGGAGCACTGCCCTAGCTGATAAGCCAATGCATGTTTGTCCAAAGTTTGCTTCTTTGGTTTAGCATCAGAGCTACAAGACCAGCTAATAAGCAGTAGAAGTTAATGTTAGCACTACATGCCTAAATGATCACAGCCTCCAGGTGTGCTGATGTGTTATTGTGTTGATCTCAAACAGACTTGCTTATGCTGTTTCTATCACTATTGCATAGGTACAAGCAGCCATCCTAAAGCCTGATGTCATACAGTTCCATTACTTGCTAACTGCATTAGGCAGGAAACAAACAAAAGAAGCAAACTTCAGGCACCAAACATGCCTTGGCTGACTATATTTGGGGTAAGAGGAAGCTGTAATTGTGTTTAATTGCCACATTGATCCTCTAAGTGAGCAGCTATTGCTGATCCTTAGGAAAACTAAGGCACGTCATCTTTCATGCTTCATAACTGATGATGTGTCTTACACAAATGAATAGGAACTAAGCTGTCAGAGCAAAACTACTGTGTTTTTACTGTTATGTTATAGTAGGGTGGCCAGCTTTGTACAAAGGAAATAAGCAACTGTGTGGGGTGGGTTAAGGCGGGTGAAGGGAACTCACACTTCTGCTCTTTTGCTTCAAAATGTCATATTTTACACTACAATAATATTTGGGTGAACTCAGTGGGGGTTGCAACTGAAACAGTGGAAAATGGACTATGCTCAGAGGTCACTGTTTAAATCTGTCACCTCTGTCAGGTGTATCGCAGCAACACTGACAGCACTTCCCACAACCAATGAGGAGTGCATTCGCTGTTTGGGTAGTGAACCATACAGCATGGTTTCATACTATCTCTGTTATTTGTCTGAACAAAGCGCGTCCCACATATAAATTCAATACACCATGCATTGGTTATCAAACACACTGCATGATCACATTCTACATTATTCCTACATTGTTATATTAGCCTTCTAGATCAAGTGCAAACAAACTTAAAACCACAGACATGTCTTAGCTGATAAACTACATATGGTGTGATGGCAAATTTATTTTTGACCATAATATTGTGTAATAAACCTTCAGAACAGATGTATGCATTACAAACCAGTGTTACAGCAACACAGAGAGAGAGACTGTAACAGCACAACAGCGTAGTCCTGCAGCTCTGCTGTTAATATTAAATAAGTGTGTTCTCAAGGTGCTGTTTGCCTCACCTGAGTGATTTAACAAGCTTAGGCAGGTAATTCCCCCCCTGCCAAGCTCCTCAGACCAGAACAGCAGTGTGTGTGTGTGTGTGTGTGTGTGTGTGTGTGTGTGTGTGTGTGGCTGGGTGGGTGGGTGTGTGTCTGTTTATGTGTTTGGGTGATTAACATTACATAAACAAAGGTGTGCAACAGTCACAGGCAGTTGTAGGCAAATGTTTGTGCACACCTAGTCAAATTATAGGTTTCTTTTTGTGAAAATAAGTGCCCATTCTCTACAGAGAGCACTTCTCCATGTCCTTACTACTATTGTAACTATGTGAGTTAATATTATAAAAAATGTTATTCCAATAAAATATATATGTTTATTCCATATTTTTACTTAAAAAATGTGCAAGTAAATGTGTAGGGAATGTGATGCCTAATTTTTACATTATCGATAAAATCATGTAATTTGGCCAGTGGGTGTTCATACTTTTGCATAAAACTGTTCTTCATACTTAGAGAAGACCTGCTTGTCTACTTCTATATCTGTATTAGTGCCATTTTTGTAAATTTAAACATTCAAAAATGTATGCACACAATACATTCACACACACTCACACACAAACACACACACTCTACTCTTACTGTGCATAGTATTGCTCCACCTACCTTATAGCTGTAAAGTGAAAAAGGATAAGTGTGACCTCATGTCCAACAAAGCATGCGTGCATCCAACAGTGCACAGACACAGCGTTAATGACAGAGAGCAGGCTAGAGACAGAGAGGCTTAGAGTGAGAGGGAGAGAGGGAGAGTGTCACGTGAAAGGCACTTGGAACATAGGTAATGTAGCTGGTTGATGTTTGGGACCAGTTAAACTCATAAGTCACTAATCCAGTTACTCTATCTGACACAGACATGTGCTGTGCACACACTTAGTCAGTTCCCAGTAAGACTGACCAGGCACACAATTACATTGCCCTAATCCTGGCTGAATGAAGTGCCCTACACAGCTAGGTAGGGTGTGTGTGTGTGTGTGTGTGTGGGACCAGCATGGTTTAAGATGCTTCACATATGCCAACAGCACTTGTGCACTGCCAGATCCAGCGAACACTGGTTACATAGAAACAATCTGTTGGCTATACAATCAGACTATTATATAAAATTTTTATGTGTAACATTGTTGCACTGGATCGTGCGCTATTTTGGTCAATGCATCAATACAGATTGATTTATTGTTACACCCCTGGTGATTAGTTTGCTATTTAGAGGATATACAGGGAATCAGCATTCATTATAAAGTTGTGTTCTGCAGTCTGGGCATTGTCCACAAGGGGGAGCTGTTAGTGCTAGAATCACATTCATAATCATAACTGGATTAGAGAAAACTTACACCAAGAGGATCTCACTAATGCACTTATGCTTGTAGCTACAGATCGCATTTATGACATAAAATTAAATATTTATTGTATGATGAAGAATAACAATCATAAGTAACTGCTAGATTTAGTGATTTCCAACATAATCAATGTTGTCAGCCATAATCCATACAACCCTTTACTTTAAGGTAAATCTATTGCAGACACAGGCTTTAACCTGTGAACATTCAGCTTGCATAACCTTTAGGAAAAGCATTATCAAGCGGAATGGAATGCTCTGAAGTAACCACAAATGTGCCTAATGTCACCAAATGCGTAATGGCAAGCGTAGGGCTGAATGATTTAGGGAAAATATCTAATTACGTTTTTTTAACCACTAATTCGATTTTAATTTAAATGTAATTTCTTTTTCTTTATTTTTGAGGCTTGAGTAGTAAATCTAATGTGCCTGACCAGTTCACAAGCTCTGCATCATTAGATATCATTATTATAAATCTTATCAGTAATGTTGGATAATATATGATATAATTAAATTTGTAATTGGTGTGATTTGAAAACTGCACTTTTACGAATTGTGATGTCAATATAAAAACAATTAATTGCTCAGCCCTAGGCAAGCATCACCTAGAGGGATATAAGGTCACCAAGCACTAGTGTGAGAAGCAGTGGAACTGTGTTCTGTGGAGTGATGGAGCTGAAGTTGAGTTGAAGTGATACTGGTGATCCAGAACGTTTCCCCATTGCTAAATGCAAACTACTCCACACATCAATGTTCCAACATCTCGTGTAAAGCCTTCGCAAGAGTAAAGGCTGTAAATGTAGAAGGGGGGGGGGGCAATTATATAGGGCCAGTTTCTCTGACAGAGATTAAGTGTTTTCCTGGACCACACAGGATTTTTAAGTTTTAGATTGTATATTTATATTTTATATTATTTAATTCTGCGCTTAATCCCTGTCCAAGAAAACCAGACCCTAAACTCACTATGAGGAAATAGCTTGAGGTCTATTGACAGATTTGCAGGTAAAACATTTATCTCTTTTCTGAATTTTGGTTGCTACAGTCACTGCCCAAGGCATTGCTAGATCCAGGTCAATGAACAGCACTCAGTACATGTGCTGACAGTTCAGGACCAAACTAACTAACACAGTTTAAGACCAAACTAAGTTCAGTTTCTGGCACAAGACACAAACTGTGATTAATGCTACAAGACTGGGCTGCTGGGGGGGGATACGAGGGGCTAGATAACAATCTCATGAGATGAATGGGTGAATCAGAGCAAGGAAAATGCTGGCCTCCATTATTACATCATTCAAGGCTTGGAGTTTAACTCCTCTCTTCATAGGTCTAACAGAGGTAGTCTCCAAGTCTCCTCCCCCACACTTTCCAACTGTTACATTTTTATAAATGCTTAACTTAGTTTAGCCTTAATGAGTAACCAAAAACATAAGCCACCATTAAACTGGCATATGTAAATGAATCCAGGCTGTATGTAAACCCTTTCTCAACATTGGCAGATAAATGTTCAAATAAAAATGATCAGCAATGGACAGATGATTAGATATGAGCAATGTTTTAAACCGCTATTTGCTTTGGCTATTTACTACTATTTACATGCAGTACTATACATGTTGCTGTGTGTAGATGCTTGCATTTTATAGATCGGACTGCGTCTGAGCATATATAGCATTATGATAATCTTGTGTTTCTTTTTTAAATGTTTCATATCACCATTGGCAGATATGTACATAAACAATAACATCGGTGAACCACCAATTTAAGCCCAAAGTTAGAACTCCTCAGTCTCTCACTTTTACTTCTGGACAGGCATGATTTCTGAGTTAATATTTAGCTAACTGTGTGAAATACTCGCCAGAATAGCACCTGGAAAGCACTGGCCTACAGTTCAGCTTCAGGTTCCACCCCTTAACTAACGCAGCTTATCCAGCTAATGAAGGCCTTAAAGTGAATCTAAACAATACAACAAGGTGTGTCAGTCTTTACTGGGCCCCACATGCAGATTCTGAGACAACTGTACACCTACATCACACTTCCATCTAATTCCTAATCCAAGAATACATAAAAAAAAAGATTAGTTATGGTATTGGCAGTAAATGTCAGCCTGCATTACCCCATGCACTTGCTTATTTGTATTATATCTCAGAAAGTGGTAATATTAAAATAAAAGAAATAGCTGCAAATACAGTAAACAGTGATTTTGTGTGTCAGTGTGTTGGCTTGACCATTCCCAGAGCTCTCCTAGCGAATGCACAGTGTTGCTGTAGTTTCCATTAGATGAAATCGGGTGCTGATGGAACTTAACACATATCCATATACCCATCTGTTTTTTTTTTCGTCGAACCAGCTCACAAAAAATAGATTACTGTTCATAAACAAGACACAGTTTTTTCACTGCTTTCGTGGCCGTTGGCATTTATTCTAATGTGTAGCCCTGTTTTGCTGCTGAAAGACTCACTGCTCAGATAATTGTCTTTAAACTATTAATATAGTTGCCTAAGATGTGTATATAT
>JBBPDA010000030.1:7300749-7328195 GCA_037974385.1 Arnoldichthys spilopterus
TTTTAATAAATCTGCAAAAATTTCAAAAATATTTTTTTTGTCTGTCAATATGGGGTGCTGTGTGTACATTAATGAGGGGAAAAAAAGAATTTGAATGATTTTAGCAAATTGACCCTGTCTCTGTTTTGGATCCGACTGCCTCATATCTGCAGAGGCAAAGCAGATATGGCAAGAAAAAGACAGGTAGAGTGGTTACAGCTGCAGTATCTCCAGTGCCCTTTCCCACCAATGCTGACCACCATGCCTCTGGGCATGTGGTGGCCTAGTGGTTAGGACTTTGCCCTTGTAACCCAAAGGTTCAAGTTTCAGCTCAGGCACTATTGAGATACCCTTGAGCAAGGTCCTGTCCCACTACACTGCTCCCTGGGTGCTGTTGATAGCTCCCTGCCCAAACATGGGACCTACACCTGACATGAACTTAAAACACACACATGCCACCCAGCACACCCTGTAACACCCGGGGGAATAGTGCTGGGGGCAGAAACAGTCCACATCAAGGCCTGTATGGTCCATAAAAACAAAAACGGCATTGGCCCGGGCTGTGGAACCCGTAGCCCGGGCCGCGCAAACAACGTCCCGCGAAAGCCGGGCTGCTTCTGCAACGTTCCTTGTACACTGTGGTTCTCCCAGGCTTCCACCCTGTAGTCCTGGGGAGCGGGGCTTCATCGACCCGGAAGTGGCTGCATGCAGGCTGTGCACGGCTGCTCCAGTGGCGCACAGACTGGGCATGGCTGCCCCAGTGGTGCGCAGGCAGGCCTTGGCTCTTCCAGCGGCGTGCAGGCTTGGCTCGGCTGTCCCAGCAATGCACAGGCTGGGCATGGCTGTCCCAATGGCGCGCAGGCTGGGCATGGCTGGCACAGCGGCGCACAGGCTGGGCACGGCAACCCCAGCGACGCGCAGGCTGGGCATGGCTGCCCCAGTGGCACGCAGGCCGGGCATGGCTGCCCCAGTGACGTGCAGGCTGGGCATGGCTGCCCCAGCGACGTGCAGGCTGAGCATGGCTGCCCCAGCGATGTGCAGGTTGGGCGTGGCTGCCCCAGTGGTGCGCAGGCGGGCCCTGGCTCTCCCAGCGGCACACAGGCTTGGCTCGGCTGGCCCAGCGATGCGCAGGCTGGGCACAGCTGCCCCAGTGGTGCGCAAGTGGGCCCTGGCTCTCCCATCGGGGCGCAGGCTTGGCACGGCTTTCCTCGCGGCGTGCGGGCTCGGCTCAGCTTTACCCGCAGTGCACCTCGTTCTCCGGCGTCGATCCTGTAGTCCCGGAGGGAGCAGGAGCTTCCGGCGTCAACAACTGCAACCCGGAAGTGGCGTGGATGATCGCCGCCACCCCACTCTCGCCTCGATGCTCCCTGGCGTTCTCCAGGTTCCGCGTCACCGGTGAGACAGAGCCAGTCCTCGTAGTCGACTCCTTTGGGGTGGCAGGAGGGGCTCCAGGCATGCGGCAGCTCCACGTCACCGCCAATGCTGGAGGGATTTGCTCATCCGAGTTAGCCCCCAGCATCGAGTGCCCCTTGGAGAAGAGGCCCAACTCTGATCTGCTCTCCTTGGCGGAACCCGGAGCCCCCCCCCTCAGGAATTTCCTCCACCTGAATGGGTTGCTCACTGATGTCCTGTAGGGGGTGCACCATTGCGATCAGCCCCTCCAGCCGCCCGTCACTGGTGAGACCCTGAGCCAGCTTTAACTGGCCCAGGATCCACTGACCCCTGGCACACTCGCCCCCACGGCTAAGCCAGCCATCCACCATACTCAGGCCAAGATCGCAAATGTGTCCTGTCGCTGCTGCCATCGTGAGGTTGGTCTTTCTGTAACAATCTAGCATGTTCTGGCAGCAAATGTAGGCAGGACGAACGTAGATAAAGGGGGTTTATTGAAGACAAACTTAAACAGACATACACTAAAAGATCAACACAGTGATACATAAGCACAAACTAAGACCGACATAGGAGGGACGCCCTCGGAAGCCTTTAAACCCTTTGTTAATTGTCCACAGCTCGGCCCGAGCATCGGCTCAGCTGTGGGGGCGGGGCTAGGGCGCCCTCCTTACAGTGAGTAAATGAAAAAAGTGCTTACAACAATTTTTTAAAATGATGTATGACTAATATGGCAATGCTATGATGATTCAATTTACAAATGATATTGCTCCAGGTCTCTAGTTGGGGAAAGTATTATACTACATTGTATTTTCTAGGATCCTTGACATGACCTGCAAGATCCTAGGCCAGTTGGTGTTGACAGATTCAATAAGAACTTACGTCAAATTCTCTTTAAGTGGTGTCTTATCTGTCCAGAGCCACACTCCCTCAGTTTCAGCATCTGTCAGACCAATCCAGTAGAGAGCAGAATCTCCAATAGTCTCCACTATTTTAGCAAGGAATTTCTGTAAGGCAGGCAAATTAAGCAAATACAATTTAGGAAACCTTGTTTGACTAGGAAATAATAGAAAGAATGGTGATATGTTTCCAGTTCTTCTAACATACATGTTCTTCTTGACTGTTAATGACTACCAGGTCCCCACCAAGTTCTTGACAGTAATGTCTACTGGATATCCAGTCTGTTTTATCTTTAGAGAAGATGTAGATTCTGTCATTTTTCTGAATCCCAAGCTCTGTTCTCTCTAAATGGAGAAATTAGCAAATTACATGACAGAAAATGTACCAAATATAGTTTATTTGCTCCTGTGACTCCTGTGTGTACAGAACTGTTAGATATAGTTTATGTAAAAATACCTACTTCCAGTAGCGCACTTGTTCTTCAAGGGCAAAGGGCATGGTGACAATTTGATTTTACAATCTAATAAAGCAAAACATTGGAAATAAAATCTTTGAAAAGACATAAATAATATATACTAGATGGAAATGCAGTTTATTAACACATGCTCATGCGTTTCTGGTCTTTATGCGTGAATGTGTGTGAAGACACTTACACAAATATGTCAATATTGCATTAGCCAGCAAAGAGAAGAACAGAAGAACACAAACAGTAATCACCAAACGGATACCGCCTCTCTTATCTGCAAAAACACATTCACACTGTAAATGTCAACAATCATGTGTCTTTGGATATAAAAAAAATATACAGTTAGTAATATGTGCATTTCAAAACCTACATATTGTTTTTGTGGGTTTTTTTGTATGTGTTAATTGTATTAACTGTGGCACAATGATTGTGATCACCAACAATGGCACAGACATCAGTGGCCAGTAGTTTAAGATAGCACAACTCTCCCCCCATCACTCAGTGCTGACATAACAGATCTGGCAGGTAGCATTCCCCTCCAAGCATGCTGCGCTTTTAATTAACATTGTGTTAGCTGTAACTTGGTGGTGAATCATGTGATTCAGAGGAAGGACATTCACTCTTATTTTAGAAATATTGTGAAAATCACTCATCTCATCAAAGAAATCATTCATCAAGATTTTTTCAATATATTTAAACAAGCAAACGTTTCACTCTCTTTGGTATAGTGCCTACAAATAAAGGTGATTATACACCAACAAATTACCCCTTAAAGAAGATTAACATTATACCAACTGCGAATCTGGTTTGGTGTTGCTGTGCTGCCTGATGAACCAGACACCCAGCAGTTAGTGATTCAGTTATGTAAAATTATATCAGAAGGTCTTAAAATAATGTGAGGGCACCTGCCTAAAAGTTGAAGCTGAAGATAATGTGAGAACACCTATCTACTCATTTGCATAAAACTCTCCTAATGTTTTAGATCATATTTATGCAGAAATAAAGAACATTCTAAACGGTGCACACATATTTAAGTATGTAAAGGGTACAATTGAAAATGTACAGATGGCATTAAATCCTAGTTAGAGATTAATCTAAATTTCTGGCCTCATACAAAAAAGCAGAAAGGGTTTGTTAGCAGCCATACAATGTGTTTTAAATATAAGCATGGTTTGAGCTGTATTTTGGTTTTCTGTATGGTTTTAATGGTTTTGAATTTGTGTTACTTTCGGTTTCTAAGTTGTACATACAAAACATTAGTGAAGTGAAGTGAAAATTTGTCATTGTGAACACACTCAAGCACCACAACGAAATGTGACCTCTGCTATTAACCCATCACACGTGCACACGTGGAGCAGTGGGCAGCTACCAACAGCGCCCGGGGAGCAGTGTAGCGGGATGGTACCTTGCTCAAGGGAACCTCAGTAGTGCCCGGGCTGGGATTCAAATCTGCGACCTTCAGGTTGCAAAGGCAGCGTCCTAACCACTAGGCCACCACTGCCCCTGTAACCTGTCCCAGTCCCAGTAACTTGCAGTTACTATAAGCACAGACAACTTTGTTTAAATGCGTACTGCAATTAAACATACCTCGAAATGCTTTCTCATGTTAGATCCTTTTAAGCCATTGATGAATGAAAACGTGATAAAACATCTAAACCTTTGCAAATCTTTTGCATAAAACTTTCAAATATGTATGTACTTCAGATATGGCCATTGGTGATAGCGTAGATATGGCCATGAGGGAAAAGGAAATTTGTCTGCTGACCTCAAAGCTTCAAAATAATGAATAATAGGAATGTTCAAAGAAAAGCAGTAGAGTTAAAAGTAAAATACTTTTATAAGCATATGGACACCTTTTACAGCACTGAATCACAAATTGAAAGTGACTTATTTATCATTGTGAACACACTCAGCAAAATGTGACCTCTTCATTTAAAATTTATATTAAAGGAAAACAATCACAAATCACATTGTAAGGCAGCCTGACTTGTTGCTTCAGCTGTTTATATTATTTGTATTTGAGTGTTTTCCTACCAGTATATTCTGAGCCTAAGCAAAAGAGCAATTTCTGGAAAATGCATTTTGAACACTTACGTTGTGACTGCGATTTAGATGTTTGGGAGATTCTTGGCATATTACTGTAGGTAGGTTCATCTAGCTCCATGCCCAAAGCTACAGCTAAAAGCTGTGTTTTTCTTCAGTAGAGTGAGTGACTATAAACGAGCAAAAAGCAACCTAATACCACTTCCTCATATGTCAGTTCCTGTCAAGTCTTCTTTTTGAATGCGCACCCCATCTATCTATCTATCTATAGTCATGGAATAAAGTAAGTACATCGGATGGAAATTGTCATTTCTTTAACATATTTGAACAAGCAAACACTTCACCTCTTATAGTGTTTAAATAAAGGTGATTATACTCAAACAAATGACACATTAAGTTGACATTTTGTAGTCATTTTCAAAATTTAAATGAACAAAAAACAGACGAGTCATGTGTAAAAAGAAAGGACATCTTTATATTTATTACAACTTCAAGTCTGTAAAATTAGATATTCCAGATTAAACATCTTTGGTTTGGTGTTTTTTTGCTAATGAGTTGGGTAACATCATGCCAGTGGATGCCTAGGAGTCTGGCAAAGGGTTTAAAATATCTAAATCATTTGAAATAAATCATTCCAGTCCAAGGAAAATCATCCAGTATTATCATAGACTTAAGAGATTGCCAATTTGTCCAGGACTGGCTGCCCAGACAAATTCAGCTTTAGAGCAATCTGTTTGATGCAAAAAAAGAACCCCAGACTTTCATAATGGGATTGGCAGGTGTTACTACAACTCTTGGTGTGAAAGACTGAACAAATTTGATCTGCATGTGATGTGTACCAAGAAAAACCTTTCAGGAAAATTGTCTCATTAAAACATTAGAAAAAGACTACAGTTTGCCAAAGAACATATAGGCAACAGTAGGGCTTTTGATATAATGTAAATATAGTTGTTTAGCTACTGTAACAGTAGACATGTATGGCGGAGGCCAAAGACAGCTATTCAGGAGAAGAACCTTATATCCAGTTATGAGAATAAGGGCGTTAAAATAACGGCGTTATTGTAAAAAAAGTCATTTTTCAGTAACGGGTAATCTAACCAATTACTGTTTCCATCGTTACAATGTCGTTACTGTTATTCACAATAACATGTGGCGCGTTACTGTAATTAAGCTGTTTTCATCCGATTTAATTGCCAGTTGCGGCCTGTTAAAGTGCAATAAATATAAAAAGTTCTAAAACATCTATTATGTTTTATCATTCTACTATTATATACATAGTAATGACCATATCTACAATGATATATTACATTTGATAGGTGTCCTGTCTCACATTGTCCCACAGCGATATTAGAATAGGATTTGTGTACAATGTTTTCTGTTAAAAATGTACTATTTTATTTATATTTAGACTTTTATTTATTTTAAGTGTCTATTTAATTAATTGTACATGTTTAATAATCAGTGTTATTACAAATAAACGTACAGTTGAATTTCCATCAAAGTGGGGAGGGGATCCACATTTTTGACATATTTGAGCATTTTTTTAAAATTTAATGCATAAGTTACTTTCCCTGGTAACTAGTTACTTTTATAATGCTGTAACTCAGTTACTAAACTAGTTACGTTTTGGAAGAAGTAACTAGTAACTATAAATAATTAATTTTTTAAAGTTATGTGCCCAATATTGCTCAGATCAGCTGTAAAGCATGGTGGTGGAAATGTTATGGTTTTGGTTTGCTTTGCTCCCTTACATTATGGGCAGCTTGTTGTCATTGATTCAGCTATTAATTCTGCATTATATCAAAGTTTGCTTGAAGACAGTGTTGAAGTTGAACCAGAGGTGAAATTTACAGGATAATAATTCTAAGCACACTAGCAAATCTACCAAGGAATGGCTCAATAAAAAGAAGAAAGGGCAAGACCAGAGCAAAGAAAATTGCGGCTATCGGACCAAAACCTTGTTTCTACATTTTTGTAATTATATAACATATTTACAGAATTTAAAAACTAAATTGCTGACATTTATGTTGTGTTGAAATTTCATGATGAATGGAGTGTAATAAATACTTCTTAGATAGGTTTAATTTATATTACATATTATATATACATATATTAATATTATATTACATTTTATATTAACCTCCTTTATAAGAATGTTTTGTGCTTGCCTTGTATAGTTGCCATTTTGGAGATTGGACATTGTTTTTGTCTGATGTGCCAAGAGCAAATAAAACATTCATGAGATTCCGGAAATACTTGGAATTGAGTTAACAACCACTCAAATGCATAAAGTTGGGCAAAAAAATGGTCAGATAAAAGTTTAAATGATTGAGATCACTGAAGTGTAAATGTAAAAAAAAAAAAACAATGTTAGCAAGGCTAATGGGAGGGAAAAGAGCACCTGTTTGCTAAGGATCATAAAGACTGAACTCTGGAAAGGGCATGTAGCCTGATGAGTCCAGATTTACTTTGCTCCAGAATGATGTGTCATGGTAAGTGCATGAAGCAATGCACTGATAATGCATAATGCCTACTGTATGTGCCTCTGGAGGTAGTGTTATGAGGTCTAGACTCAGTAATAGCAGCTGGCAATAAATGTATGCCAATAAATGTAAAATGCAATAATGTGGCAATAAAATGAAGTCAGCAGAGTATCTGAACGTGCTAAATCAGCAGGGTATCCCATAAATGGATTTTTTTATTCATTGATGGGCCTGGCTTGTACCAGGATGACAATGCCAAGAGTCATTAGGCTCAAATTGTGAGAGGAGTGGTTCAGGGAGAATAAGGGATCATGAATTGGCCACAACAGTCCTGACCTTAACACTTTAATGGCCACAACTAAAAATAAAGCAATTAAAAAAACATTTCTTTGCATTTTATATTAATTTGGGGCAATAAAAATGATAATGATAAAATGTTTATGTAATTATTTATATTTGAATATATTATTTTTAAATGTTGACCTCAATCAAACAGATGGATCAGAACAGATTTCTCTTCAACTCATTACATAAACAAATCAAACCAAATAAATTTCTTAGAGAAATCCAAAAAACTTCAAATGTTTGTTAGTCCAACAGAACCACCCACAACTAGCATGTCTTTGTCTAATGGCCGGTGAGGAAGCTCACTGAAAACATCTGATAAATAAAGAGACACTAAAATGGTAAGAAAAATTGGTAGAGATGGAACAATCAGGTTAAGTGCATGTTTTAATAAGATTAGGGGCTCAAAATGCACTCAACCAAATGATGAACCAGAACACTAAGGGGTTAAGTCTATGGGATGTGCTGGAGAATGGTTTGACTCTCCCACCATTAATGCGAGATCTTAGCCAAAAATGTATGCAACTCTGGACAGAAATAAGTGTTGTGACCTTGCATAATGTGCTGAAACAATGCCACAGCAAATGGGTGCTGTAATAAAGGCTAAAGGTGGTCCAGCAAAATATGAGAATGTGCAACGTTTTTTGGCCAGAAAAGCATCAAAACTCTATTTGTTAAATAAACTCCACTTTATTGCACTGGTGAACGCCAGTGCTCAAGAAATTTCATTTTTACATTGTACTGATTGTTTGGTGACAGTGTACAATGTCCACTCTTAATACAGGGTTGATTTGTTGAAGCAATGCTTCACCTGAGAAAATGTAGAAGTGAGAGTATGAATGATATCTATTTTCAGTAAGAGTGTCAAAACCTCTAGAGCCTTTAGCAGCTTGTAACTCATTCACCCATCCCTCACTCTCTAGCCTAAAAAGTTTAACACATATAAAAAGATATCGGAAGTGCTTCTCTAGCCCTGTGTCCCCTGATATTGTCAGTTCTTTGGACTGTAGCTTTAAAATCAGTTGTTCCGTTCATCTGTCCATCCGTCCCTCCTTTTTGCCCGCCTGCCTGACAGCCTGTTTATTCATATTTTATTGCAATATTTACTAATATTACTAGCTGATACATAACTAACATTTAACAGCTACTAGTGTATGTAATTAATACAGTGATACTAGTGAATATAGTGACACCTACATTTTTGTTGTTGATATTAATAAACAGTTTTATATAAAAAGTCATGTTAATGAACATCAGAACAACAGAATGCAGCGATGTTGCATTTCCCATTTCTAATAACCATTTAAAGGCACATACATGTAACATGTGGCAGTGGTGATGTAACGTTAGGGATTTGCCGCTGTGATCTGAAGGACACCAGTTCATATTCTGGACGTCTACTTAGCACTTAAAGTGAATGGAGAATGGTCCTGAAAACTGAAGCAAAGTTTCTGTGGAACAACTGCCATTTTCTATTGATTTTAGGCATAAGAAGAAACACACCTTGTACCCAGAAACAAAAATAAAACAGAACCCTATTACATAATCACTCACTTTCACATCTGTAATTGGTATAAATGATGAGTCAGGTGACATGAGCATTGTGCCCCCTGTAAAGCTAAAACACAATCAATGCCACTGAAAACTTAAGATGTATACTTAATTTTAGAGGCATGGATTTTCTAACAAACACCTTCAGTGCCCTCTGTCTTGTAATACTTCTTGGGCAAAGACGCATGAAAGTAAACAAAGATCTGTCTATCCATAACGCAGTATACATCAAGAATTGAATTACATCACTTTATACTTCAGGTGGGAATGCACTAGCACAACTGATAAACATTACAGCCAGTTTAATTAAAGTGATTTATCCAAGCCATTTGGTTTAAAATGACTCACATTTGATCAAATATACTGTAATTAGACAGAGTTGCAAGTAAAACATTGGTTCTTGGTTTAACTCAAATGTAACATCAGTGGGAACAAAGCTTTGGGATGGTTTAGTGGGACTCATGGCCTCTCAAAAGTACAAGAGAGTTCACAGATTCTCTTTGCTCGTATTAAACAAGATACATCTCCCCACCCCCCCTTATAGTAAACTGCACAGTCTTCTCCAAGTGGATTATGAGCTTTCCAGTCATCTGGAGGGTACGTCCATCGCCTTAAAGAGAGCAAACTATATATCATATTTCATATATCATTTGATATATAGCATAAATCAGCAAACTAATTAAAGTTCACCTTGAGATTATAGTGCAATTGCACAATTAAGAACATAATCACATTGAATATTACTAATGTATTACACAGTATTGGTGTGTGTACTTTGAAAGGGGGTCAGGGGGCATCAGTTTAGCAAAAGCCTATAGGAAATCCGAATAGTTATTCAATGCCAACTCACTCAGGGAAGGTCACATCTTCTATTTCATGATCAAATCAAAAGATAAATCTCAATTTTATTAATGCACTGATGCAAAATGTCAAATCTGTGTTCATAATTTTAGTTAAATCTCAAAACTTAAATGAATTATTGATTCAAATTTAGTAAATGTAAAGCACTTTGAAGGGTTGAACTGATCTAAATTTTAATATAAATCTCTTATATGTAGTGTATTGAAGTGTGTACCCTTAGGGTCAGAACATCAAATCTTTTGTCTAAGTAGCTATTTGTTGAGGTAGCTCGTCTTTAAAAATTGCTATAATTATGGTTTTATTTACTCTCGGTCAAAAGAGGGGTTTGTAGGTGATCAGCAGAAGTTGGGGCTCCTGTGGGAATTGTTTGCGTTAACCTTTGAGTGTTTATTTACTTCCATTGCTGCAGGACACTACAAGTTCACCAGGGTCTTAATGCTTGGGGAAAAGCATGTTCTCTATGGAATCTAAATGATTTTTCAGATTTTGGACCAAAACTTTTTATTTATGATGATTCATTTATTGCAGCCACTTACCTTTGTACAATTTAATGTCTTTCACTATAACTAAACTGCATAAATTACCAGTTAAATCTGGAACAATGGGCTGTTCTAAAATGTCTGACTGGTAGTGTATATTACTCATACACGGTCCATGCTGTATGTAAAGCTATATCATGAGTTTTAAATGGTTCACAACTAACAATCCCTTCTATAGCATTAGACCATGGTTTGTTTAGCATAGTGGGTTCATCCTCTTTTAAAAGGCAATTGGGAAAAGTATTATTTACAAATCCTCTTGTAGGGACATCCAGAAAGCATTCCATCAACTCCGTTATGTGACCTGCAAGATCCTAGGCCAGTTCAGGACTGACAAAAAAATGCAAAAACGTACATCAAATTCTTCTTAAGCGGTGTCTTATCTATCCAGAGCCACATTCCCTCAGTGTCTGCATCTGTCAGACCAATCCAGTGAAGAGTAGAATTTCCTGTAGAGGCCACTGTTTTAGCAAGGAATTTCTGTAAGGCAGGTAAATACCAAATACGATTTAAGAAACCTTGTTTGAATGGACATGATGGAAAGCATGGTGATATGTTTCCAGTTCTTCTACCGTACATGTTCCTCTTGACTGTTAACAATGACCAGGTCTCCACCCAGGTCTTGACAGCGATGTCTACTGGAGTTCCAGTTCATTTTATCTTCAGAAAAGACATAGATTCTGTCTTTTTCCTGAATCCAATGCTCTGTTTTCTCTAAATAGAGACATTTGCTGATTACACGACAAAAAATGTATCAAATATATTTCGTTTGATACTGTGGCTTGTACAGAACTGTTAGACATTCTTCAAAATGTATGTAAAGATACCTACTTCCACTAGAGCACTTCATCTGCAAGGGTGAAGAACTTGGTTCCAATTTGATTTTACAATCTAAAAAAAAAAAAAGCTAAACATTATATAAATAGTAGGATAATAGGATAAATAGTAGATGAGAATGTTAACACATGCGTTCAGTTATGTGTTCAGTGACTTGTGTGTATGCAAAGACACTTACACAAACATGCCAGTATTGCATTAGCCAGCAGAGAGAGGAAGAGTAGAACACTGATAGCGATTGCCCAAAGAATGTGACCTTTCTTATGACCTTTCTTATCTGCAAACAAACATTCATGGTTACCATCAAATCTTGATGTGCTGAATTGTGGTGGGTAGTATGAGAGCTGTAAAAAGTTTATGTTAAGTGGTAAGTAACATTACAGTAAGACCCTTGTCAAAGTGGCTTAGACCCAAAAGCTCGCCTATTTTTTCTGCTTCACACTGAACAACAAGCCTTTAAGCAGTTTCATTGTTATTTTCAAGTTAGTTCACTGCACTGCTAAAAATGTCAGGAATTATTGGGTTGCCTTACTATTTAGTTTGGTAAGTTAACAGAGCCTTATTTGAACATTATTTGAAGCTCAGTGCACTTTTAATTTTAAGTTCAGTAAGCTCCAAAATTTAAGGCAGCCTGACTTGTTGCTCCACCTAGTTGTATTGCAATGCTTTGCTATAATTATTTGCGGAGCTCAAGTAAAGGTTGGTTTGCATGTTCCAGAAAATGCATTCTGAACACTTACCTTGCGACTGTGAGGTTCGTGGTGAGGAGATAATTGGCACATTTAAGTAGATAGGTTCATCCAGCTCCATGGCTTACAGATATAGCAGAAAGGTGTCTGTAGTGAGAGTGACTGTAAATGAAAAAAAGGGAACTTCGTGTCACTTCCCGAGATGTATATATGCTGTATATGACCTTATATATGGCACTCCTGAACGTGTTTTGAATGCACACCCCTTGCTTTTACATGGTAGAAAAATATACATTATACTGTAACCTTAAGTAAAAGCAAAATGGTATTAATAAATTGGTAAACCATGAATGGTAATGCATGAAACTGTGCATTACAACTATGTGATATTTATCAGTAATAAATTGTTATATTGCATAGACTAGACTAATCACAAAATATCACTAATCACATAACCTGTTGTACCATTTGCACCTAAATATTGTTTAATAAAAAATAATTAGTCATTAATTTTAGAAAGCATAACAAATGACTTTTTTGAAGTAATCATTACTACTATGACTAAATCATTATACTATTGTATTTCACCATCATGTTATAATTATTGATTTGTATCTTCATACTACACTATTCACATTAGTATAACAGTCATACAGGGTTTATGTTTCTTGCAAAGAATTTCACATTTTTACACCTCAGCAGTTCACATGAACACTGGTGTAACTGTAGCCCCAAATGGCTGATAGAGAATAAATGGTCATAGGTGGACATGTCCTTCTGTGCTTGCAGTGAAGGCATCACAGTCAAATTTCTTTGGAAGCATGCCAAATTTGATTGCAACTTCCACATTCCTTTTGGAGGTCAGATTCTAAACTTCCTCGTTTACAAAATGCATTTAATGTGGAAACATTTTAACATTTATATAAATGAACAAAAGTACAAAGAAAAGATTTCCAGAAACGCTAGCATGAAGGGACACTCCTACCTAGGGACACAAACCTCTTACACTTTATGAGCCATCAGCTGATGACTTCTCCAGGCTCC
This sequence comes from Arnoldichthys spilopterus, assembly GCA_037974385.1. NCBI lineage: Eukaryota > Metazoa > Chordata > Actinopteri > Characiformes > Lepidarchidae > Arnoldichthys > Arnoldichthys spilopterus. The sequence continues at coordinate 7,313,876 of JBBPDA010000030.1, forward strand.
TGGATTCTGCCTGCTTTGTGAAGACTTCCTAAAGACACTAAAGAGGACTGGCCCCAACATCAACTACTTCTACAGATGTGTCAGAGAACATCCGGAGCCGTAACCATTGCTGCTGCAACCACAGCGGTAATCCGGCATTTGACTCAGACTGATAACTCACTTATCAGGCTGCAAACCTGATATCTATATTATCATTTTTTACATTGGGTTTTGTAACTTATTTGAACACAACCATTTTCCAGCCTTACTTTATGCCTTAAACTCAGTGTGTTTTCTGGGCCTTTAACATTGATATATGTGAATATATGTTTCAATTGGCCACTCTGTAATATGCTTCAGTCAAAAAGCTTCCCTGGCAGAACCACACTCTGTAACTTCGATGCGAACGGGTGGAGTTAAAAGCAGGAAGCTAAACAGGTTGAGAGATGATGTTGGATTTTCATAACCTCTCCAAAACAGTGGCTTTACAGGAGAAGTAAGCATCATATAGAGCATCCGTTGAGAATTTTCAACATAGATCAGGTTACAGATTTTTTCCTAATAATTTTAGACCATTTGTCTTGTTCCATCCATCATGAAATTTTGGCACACTGCTAAGTTCAGCTGGTGCTTTCAAATTGTGAAAATTGAAAAAAAAAAAAAGAACACAGAAGCTTATACAACTTTCAGATACAGGAGATATTGGCTGCAATTACATTTTGAAGCTGTAACAGCTTCTATACATCACATTCATTAAAAGAACGATGAAAAGTTGAAGCCAGTAATTGGATTTGTATTTCTAAATAGACTCTTTAAAATCAGCAGAAGTCGATTTAATATATGATGCAGACTATGCAAAAGTTTGAACACCTCAGCTTAAAAGAACATTAACACCACCCAGCGAGAACAACTTTCCTGCAAATTTAAGAACATAATCTTTATTCATTTGCTGTTAATGTATTAGCAACAACATTTAAAATGTGCTATATTTTACTATTTCCCCCCAATATTCTCAGCAAATAAACAGTAACTGTACATTGAAATGCAGGAACGCATTCTTGGTGTAGTGTAGATCAACTAGTAGTCATTGTGAACCACACAATGAAATGTGACCTCTGCATTTAACCCATCCACATGTGGAGCAGTGGGCAGCCATCAACAGCACCCAGGGAGCAGGATAGCAGGACTTTATCTTGCTCTGAGGTTCCCTTGTGGTTCCTGGGATGGGATTTAAACCCGCAACCCTCCGATCACATAGGCAAGTCCCTAACCAATAGGCCACCACTGCAAAGTATTTTCCCCCCTCACATTCACATGCTGACATTTGACTAAGAGTGTACAAACTTTTGCATTAAACTTCATGTCCCTTACAGCACTAATGACATTACACAAGCCATAAACGCAGTTTTCAAAAGTGTTACACATTCAGCATGAGCGGATATGAGCATTCTTGCTAAAGACCTCTGCATGATCTGATCGGAGGTCCTGGATTATGCAACATTGCTTTCTCAACAGTCCTTTCTAGAAATCTACAGTGCAATCTGCAATCTACAGTGGAAAGACCAACTACCTGTGTATGTTCGGGAACTGAAATTGCTTATTCATGGTTCAATTAAAAAAAAAAAAAGTCAGTAATTTTTTTTTTATATAGTTCAACACAGTTCCTTGCGTGTTACCTGCTTCCAGAATGAATTCACAAGGACCAAGAGCAATGCGCCAAATCCTCACAGCAATGTCTACTTTTATTGATCACAAAAAATCTCCATGTTGACAGTTTTGTTTTCCTCTCGATCATGAAAACCAAGACCACATTTCAATTTTTTCCTGTTCCACTTGTTCCAATCATCTGATACTGTTTCCTCCATACTGTTCACAAAATAACCCTGACGGACACCGGCCAATATTCATAAAACTCTACTGCTATACTGCTATATGATCCTCATGTCCCGTCACATTGGTTACATGTCCCGCCCATTGCTTCCCATTTAAAACACTGAACTGAGCAACACTGAGGACACTTTATGCCAAACCAATGTGTCAAATATGCTCTACTGAGACTACTCGTTTTCTTCTAGCAGTAGAATTTTATGAGGATCTGCCAAGCATGTGAGTGCATTAGAAATGACCCCTTACCACCCTGCCCCCCCCCCCCAAAATCCTCACAAAAAAAAACAAAATCATATTTCAATCTCAGATACATTAAATATTTACCCCCACATCCCTGAACCCCAGACCCGTCTCCTGCCCTCCATCACACTCATGTTTTATGCCTTAGTCATGATTTGCCCTCTCAGTGTTTATGATTAGTCCATGAGTGTTTGATCTGGACTCCTAACTGTCCTCACTTGGATATTACGTTGTTACTCGTTACTGGTTTATGTACACAGGGCTTCTCTGTTGGCATTACAGTGCACGGGAATCACAGGCAGTTAGTGATGAAGCAGCGATCCATCGATTAGAGAAAAAAAAAAATTAAAAAAAGAGAAAAGCAAAAAAGACCAAAAAAAGGATCTCTCCCTTGAAGCAAGTACCACATCAATCAGTCAAAATGAACCAGAAAACAATGACAATATTCCACAACAGTAACAGAGAGAGAGAGAGAGAGAAAGAAAGAAAAGGGGCAAGAAAGAGCAAGAAAGAGAGAGAGAAAGAAAGAGGGAAAGAGAGAGAGAAAAAGAGGGAAAAAAAGTTAAAATTATCAACAGCAGCCCTTGAAATGTTTACTTTGGATTTTTATTACCTTTATCGATTTTTGTTGGCTCTCTTAAGGTATTTTCTGGCATTTTTGATTGTTACCATTTTATCGCAAACACAGAGGGAGGATGACAAAGTTTATTCTTTTTTTTCCTTTTTCTTGCAAAAGTACCTCCCATATTTGGACGGGGGGGAGAAAAAGATGTCTGTCGACTGTGCCGACATGTAAGTAGGATGTTATTAACGCTTCTGGGTATCATGGGAGTTTTGCGTGAGGGAACATCTACTGTTTGAGTGTTCAGTACCACTCATGACACAATCAGCATTTGCAACAGTTTTTCTTTGATGGTAATTACAGTGGCCTCAGTTCCCTGTGCGGAGGGAGGTAAAAGAAAGAAGGAAAGGGGAAAAAAAGTAATAATTAAAAAAAAGATAAGAAAGAAAGAGTCAAAGACAGAACAAGAAAGAAAAAGAAAGAGGGAAATTCTCCTCTCTCGGCCTGGCAGCAGTAGTGCAGGTCCAAAAGTTCAAATGCAAAAAATGGGCGGTGGCTTTTTCTTCCTAAACCTGGAAGTCCCTCTGTAGTATCTGTCAGGTGGTCAGTGCATGATGTCATAACTTGGCTTCACTATGACGCAAGGAAGGGCGTAACGATGGGAGGGGGTCACTGCAAGACCAAACCGACCTGCATAACAAACAGAAAGAAAAAGTTCACTATAGAAATGATTATGTATTTATACAGCTCGGATCAGATCTCAAATCAGTAATCCCACTCTGACAAGTGTCAAATATATGGACCCTGGTCTTCATCGGTGTTGCAATAAAATTAAAGTAATTTAGTATTTAACATTCAACATTATGTAATACACTTAAACTCATCACACTTAAGGGTTATGTTTGTTGTATGTATTATTATTATTATTATTATTATTAATAATATAATCAAATTGCATTTTAAAATCATTCAGGCAAATATTCTGATCATTTCAAAGGGTTTGCAAAATTTCTTACAGCTATATCTGTGCGCAGCTCCACAGACAAAGGAATTTTATTCTTATGACATTTATATTGTGGTAAAAACCTAGCATTGTGCTGATGAGTCATTGCGGCAATGAACACAGAAAAACAATCAACACACATTTCACAAACTGTAAAACGTCTATGATGCATGTTGTGAACTGACAGCAAGAGCATTTTCAGAATTACAGTTTCTGTCCAAAAGACCTACAATGTGTGTACCTTCTCTGGGCCCATGCTGGGACATTTCCAATTGTAGAGATAATACTGCAGGTTCCCATCTCCAATACCAAACTTGAGCTTCTCCAGAAATGTCTTATTCTCCATCAGGTCCAGCGCATTAAAGACATCAAATCCTTTCTGCAGGGTGAGAGTATGAGAAAAAGTGAGAGAGAGAGAGCAAGAGAGAGAGCAAGAGCAAGAGAAAAATTGCATGTGAGCGAGAAAGAGAAAAAGTGCAGGAGAGATGAAAAGAAAGTATACAAAGGAAGAGATGGACTGAAGTATTAGGTCTTGATGCTTTGTGAGTGTATCAAGACAAAAAACAACTTGGCATGAGACATATTTAGGTATATGTACTGACCGACTTGGCTAGGATGAGCGCGTCTCCCATCAGGTCAATCAGCGGCATGCTGGTGTGCACGTTGTAGAAGGAGTAGGCTGCCTTCAAACTACGGTGCACTGGGTGGTTCATGATGGTGGACGGCAACGTATAGAAACTCAGGAAGTCAGTCACCTTCCCCTCTGGGTTCTACCACACCAGCAAGCAATTAGAACACAAATGATCAAACAATCAGGAGAAGTATTAATGAATGAGGACTTTCTATTAAGTACTTGGAGTGCTTTTAAATATACAACAGCACAACATTAAACAAAGCACTTTTACATATTTCAAAACACGGCTTTCCTTCAAAGTAAACCTGGCAAGCACAAATAAAAGCTGGTTCATGAACTAAAAGGGACAATGGTTACAGGGTTTGTGACTATGTCTCTAGAAGTCAGACTGAAAGCTTTCTTGGACCAAATCTTCAACAGAAGCCTTTCTAGATTAGGCCACTATTAGAGTGTGCAACCAAGTTGTTGGTGTTCAATCCCCCCCATTTTTTATGTGGCTTGACCGCATATAACCCGAATACTCAAGACACAGGAAGTGGCAGGGGTCTAAACGGGATCTGGACTCTGCAGGTGGCATACCTCTACCACGAACGTGTCAATGATGTTGTCCTGAGGCAGAAGCCAGTGCTTCACCTCTTCCGGGCTCATGACGGGTGCCAGATGGAACTGGCGCAGGTAGTCCAGCAGCAGGCGGTGAACAGCTGGGACATCTTTCGTTGTCATCTGCCTCAAGCCTGGAGTCCTGGGAGACTAAAGAGAAGAAGACAAATGTTCAAAATGAGCTTTAACTATGGGCTTTCCTCTTTACTAGTATAGTAGTTCACAAAACATTTGTATCGTCAAAGCTTGGGCAACAATGTTTGAGAACATTCAAGATATACTGACAACAGTTCTCCTACCCTGCCTGAGATAGCAAACTACTAATCATAGTATCGTGTTAGATGGATTTTTTGGGGGGCTATAAGGGTCACCTGTGGTATTATGATGACAACACAAGTTGGAACAACAACCTGCATAAAAGTCTTTTACTAATTGATTGATGAAATATAACAGAAGCCAGAAATAAGAAATGTGTAACATTTTAATTGCTTATGTCTAGTACCTATATAATAACGGCTGTATTCATCACAAACATTTCGTATTTGTAGTAGCAAAACAAGCAACTTTTTGACCTTTTCTGGGCTGTCCCAGATGGTTCTAGAGAGGTCTAAAAGATTTTAGAAAATTCTGGACAAGTCTAGAAACTTCTGGACAGTTATCACAGTTCCAGAGTATTCTCTGGATAGAAAAAGTATGTTTATGACAGCAGACATAATCAATATTCATTTGCTTAAAATTAAGTATGTAAGTATGTAGTTTTTGTATAAAGGGTAATATTGCTGCCTCTGCAGCAGAATGGGGTTTGTTCCTTACACCAGTAACAGGCTCAGTGCAAGACAAATAATCATATTTATACATGTGACCTGATTAAAATTCCTGTTACAAATCCCTCCCCATTGCCCTCTGGGTAAAATGAAAAAAAAAGAAAGGTTACAAAAAAGATACAAAAAGGCCCCATGAGTTAAAAATTCAGAAACTTAAAAAAGGGATGGATGATCAACGAGGAGAACAGGATAGGAAGTCAAACATCACCAGTGTCCAGAAGAACCCACTGAGCCACTTCCAGCCAACATTTCATCATAAAGTAGATCTGAGAGCCTTAAATGCTTGTACCATGGCTGAAGCGAAATTTGAAAAGTTCCTACAATAGGTAGATATTAGAATAGAGGACTGGCATGTACCTCAGGCAGTCGATAGAGTTTCATAGTGCGTTGCATAGTCATGTTCCGACTCAAGTGTGAAAATTTCACTTCAATCAACTTCCGTGGGTTCAGGGACCTGTGCCAGTACCTGTAGATAGACCAGAACAAGCACTTAATTGGCAAATTTTAAAAAGGGACAAAACTAGAAACAACATTGTCACGTTCAGGATAAAAACCTTCTACAACCTCAATTCCAAAAAAGGTTGTGAAAGTGTAAAATGTAAATTAAAACAGAATGCAATGATTTGCAAGTCTCATAAAGCCATATTTTATTCACAAACAACATAAACACATGAAAAGTTTGGGACTGCAGGCAGGTCAATTCAGCACCTGGGCCCTTCTACTACAAAGCCATGCGGTTGTAATAGATGCAGTATGTGGTTTAGCATTGTCTAGGGTTAGGAACTATTGCACCTCCATAACAGATAGATGCAGGCATTTGAACTGGGCACTGATAACAAGCTGGATGGTCCTTCTCCTTTTTAGTCCAGAGGACAGCTTATCCATGTTTTAAAATTAGAATATAAAACTTCAATTTGTCTGACTACAGAACAGATTTCCAAGTTGCCTCAGTCACTTTAAATAAGCTTTGGCCCAGAAAAGACGGCAGCAATTCTGGATCACACATGACGACTTCTTTGCATGATGTTCACACACTGATTTCTGAAAGCGTTTCTGAGCCTAAGCGGTGTTTTCCAGGACAGAATCATTCCTGCTTTTAATTCAGTGCAGTGTGAGGGTCCCGAAGATCACATGCATCCAATAATGATTTTTGGCCTTGTAGAGAACTCCCCAGGTTCTCAGAATGTTTTTGATATTATGCACTGAAGATGAGGAGATATTCAAAGTCCACACAATTTTACGCTGAGGAACATTATTCTAAAACTGTTCTATGATTTGTAGACAGTTTTTTTGCTGATTAAATTAATCAGTTGCAATATATTATTCCAGCTTTTTATTTTTATTACCACTTACATTTCCAGCCTTTTGTTGTCCAATGCTGCCATCAAATTTAAAATGAGCAAATGTTATTCATATTTTATGAATATGTCTTACTTTAAACATCATATCTTCTGTCCATGTTGAATAAAATTTTGGCTCATGAGATTTGCAAATCATGGAATTCTGTTTTTGTTTTTACATTTTACACAGCATCTCAACTTTTTTTTGGAATTTGGATTGTATCTAGTTTAAATTATTTTACATAATTTAACAACACCAGATGTTGTCACAATATACAGATCAGAAGAAATTGTCCAAAATGACAATCAAATTGACTCAGTTCTTACAAAGAATGTTAAGAATGAAAGTTAAGAAAAACATTTTCCTTGTCATGAAGTTTTTGTTCTAAACTAAAAAATTTTCATTCATTTCTTCATTTTTAGAAATCTGCTGAAAAACCCTTCACTAAAACTTTGTCTTACAACCAAGCATAACAGTTCAGATGTGTTACCTGCAAGTGCCGACTGGTTTGGGCAGTACCACCCCTGCAGTGTAGACGGCCTGAAAGATGCCCTGAAGGTTGACTCGTCTGGTGATCTCTCGGATCAGGACTGGAGCCACGCGCTTGGAGCGTAGCTTCTTGTGCACACACAGGAAGTTAATCTCCACCATCTTCTTCTCTCTGAGAGGAAAACAGCACACACATCCATTCATTATTTTGGGGAGGAAAACTGATCTTTCAGTGCATTCCAAGTCTTTCCAAATAGTAAATCTGAGCTAAAGTCTACCTTTAAAGCACAATACTGTGCTAAAGTCTTAAGATACCAGTGAAATCGCTTCCATATCTCCCTTATAAAGCTACACATTCCTTAAGCAGCTATTTGGTCAGAAAAGCAGTAATATTAGAATAAATGCAAATACATAAATGCAGCAAAGGTTGATTATGAAACTGCAAAACTGTATAACTGTTTAGAGGTTAAGTCTAAGTGTGGTTGATCAAATAGAACAGTTAGCTGGATTTGATAAAGACTGTTCTTGGAGATGGTTCCAATGATTCATACCCTAGATTAAATTACAGCACTGGAGCAGCTCTATTTGCTGTACACACTTATTGCATTATGGGCTGCAGTATATGAAAATAGGTCTGGCTGCATACTGGAAAATTTGGCCAGAGTAGTTAGTCCTCTGTGTGTCAGAGATAAAATTTTGCTGATCACTTACTGCATGCTACTTTTTACCCTTGGGCATAATTAATATTAAAGCAGTATATTATAGGCCATTTCATATACAGTACCTGTATTCATGTGTATTATATATTTTTTTGTTTTTGTAAGCACTTGGCACATGTATCTATTGCTGAAGTTTCTCTCTGTAGCTAGTGTAAGAACTTGGCATAAGAATGTATTGAAGTTCCTCTCGACAGTAGTTTAAGATCTTGGTGTGTTTATTGCAGTAGTTGCCCTCAGTAGTTGTATAAGCACTTGGCGTATGTATGTACTACAGTAATTGCGTCTATTGTTTATTTTATAACTACGAGCAATGCGTTGGTCTTCCGTGTAGCACCACTCGGTGTTACTCTATGCAAAGCGAACGCTTGATTGTTTCCTCTGTCCTGGAAATCGCTTTGGATAAAAGCGTCAGCCATATGAATAAATGTAAATGTAAAGAGCCTATATTTAATTTTTTTCTGACTGGCTGCCAAGCTGTGCCTCATTCAAACAGAACCCAAGGTTGAAACACTCTTTATAACTTCAGAAAGATTGGACAAAGCTAACCTGCTGATGACTGAAGGAGGCCAAAGTGGATTAAGTGATTTTCACTAGAGCAGTGAATTTAAACGTGGTGATTTTTGCTGCGTCGTTTCCATATGACTGAACCATATTCGACATACTTCATAAATCACATTTAGATAAATAGTCATCCACATATGCCTTCGCTGGTCTAAGAAGACTGTGACCTTGGCTGCAATTGTGCAATAGCAAGTAAAAGATGAAAAAGAAAAACAAGTTACTGTATGCATGAGCGAGCTTACATGTCATAGATGCGGATGTTGGCTGGGATGGCACTAATGAAGCCCACTAGTTTCTGATTAGAGTTGACCCTCACTCCACAGTGCCACTGTGGCAACCAGCCTGGGGGGCGCAGAGCCCTGAGAGAGACCAAGACAGAGTGAGAGAGGGCAAGTGAGATTTTATCTTGAACAGCAAGAAAGATGGCGGGGACAGCAGTAAGAGAGGTCAGTGGTTATGATTCAATGAAGTAACTGGTTTGTGTTCGCAGAAATCGTCTCAAACCTGCCCACTTCATAGCTAGGAAAGTGCACCTACCAAAGCAGAAAATCCGGTGAGTAGTCAAAGCGGAACATGTTATCATCGTCCTCCACGTAGTTCTCATTAAGGAGAGTATACAACTCTTTAAGCTGAGCACAGAGAGAGCACAAGAGCAAAAGTTACTTCCCATAAGTCTTTACAGCATCACAGTTAAAAATGAATATGTCTGATTTTTTTTTTCTGGCAGATTCTTTTATCCAGAGATATGCTTCACATGGCAGACAAGTGCAGCATGAGGAGTCTCATCTGTATTTTCTCCTTGAATTTGGAACCAAACTCTGGTCTTTCATGTGAACTGGTTTAATGCACTGTGCTATCTGGCCTCTTTGCAAGTCAAGGCATGCACAGCTGAAGGTTTTGCCAATAGCCCTCATACTCATTTACATTAACAGCATCTGACAGACGCTCTTACCCAGAGCAACGTACGTGGGAATTACAGCACACTCAAAAAAATTATACTCAAGTAATTTGGCTTTCCCAGTGTTCGCGAGACTAGACTGTCTGCATATAGTGGACATAGAACACCAATAAAACCCAAAAGGTTTTTTTAACAGGACACTTTCAATATTGTATAACTCTGATCCTCTAAATAATAACAAATACTAATAATGTAAATACTCAATGCACTGCTCAGTCATAATCCACACATTGGATATAGGATTTTTGGCATTTGAATTAGAATTCCTCAATAGGCTACACTGAAACACTGCACACTTTTTAGGTAGCGATGATAGCATGGAATACACTCCAGTGTGAAATCAACTTCAACTAGTGGTAGAAAATAGCTTGTGATAGGTAGAAATTGACTTACTGAAGCTTTGGTACTGCTGGAGGGTATATTTGTGTTGGTATGTGTGTTTGTATATGCATGCATGCATATCTCACCACAGCAGGGTTGCCCAGGTCTAGTGCATCCCAGCTGAAACCCTGAGGAAGGCTGTATGGCTCCTCCCGGATGTTGTCTTTATCAGCCTCAATGCAGCCATGCGAGGTCACCATCTCTCCTACATCAGAAAACAATAGTAAACTAAGCATGAGATTTTGTCTGCAAGATTTCGTATCTACTGATGTGGTCAGAAAGTCTGTGAATGCTGCATTTAACTGGATTTCTTTTTTATGTTAACTTTGACAATTAAACCTATGTTTAAACTAGCATTTCCACCCTTCAGTGGATGAGCCCTTCTCGCACACTCTCAAAACAGAGACACTACATAAGTGGAGGAGACCATTCTCAGGTCTAAAAAACATTCAACTTGGTGTCTGGTTATGGGAGATGTCGTCCTTCGACAACAAAAAAGAGCCAAGTCTCTGGTGTGGAAAAGTCCTTCATTGTTGGAGACCTCCAGATCCACAGTAGTGATCCAAGTGGCCAGATTGACCTATAAAGACTTTTGTCCAAATATCTCTACAAATTCTTCTTGCTGCCAATCCAAATAGCTCTAGTCCATCTTTGACAGACAACCTTAAAGAATATCAGCAACAAGACATCTCAGTCCCTATTCCTAGTATTACTTTCTTTGTATAAAAAAAACTGTAAATGCTGGTCTACTCATCCATGTATGGCCTCTAAGGGAGGGAAAAAACCCTATGGAATTAGAGCTGCAACAAACTATTGAAACTATCGTCCAGCCATTGGCAATACATGGGAGTGGGGGAGACATAAGAGGCAGCTCTAATACTATTCTGTCGTTTTAGACTGATGGCTGTGAGGTTCTTTCAAGTTCCTGGGGGCAAAAAAGTACACGAGGTACGCAGCTTTGGCCAAATAAGGATTACACCTATAGAATATATAAAATAAAGTAAACTTTAGTTACACTCATGAACAACTGTTGCACATATGCTTTGCAGGCTTCTTGACCTGATGTTTTTGTAAATAACTGTTTAAGGAAAGTTGACAGACATCACTACCAGACGTCTGAACTCCAGGCTTCACTGTAGGGCAGTGTAGAACTCAACTCACTGACACAGTGGCCAGAGGTTCTACATAATTTGGTTAATCCATTAAAGGAGGCATAGGAAGACCACTGTAGCAAGCTTAAAGGCTACGACACACCAGATGAGAAGCTCCACTCTTGGCTTTCAGCGTAGCACTTTGGAACAGCACTGACAAATAGCACAAGATCATTTACCAAATAATGAATAAAACTAGATTCTGGTTATAGTTATCCTTTTTTAACAGTTAAATAACTATCAATAGTTTTAAATCTGCCAATCAAATTTGAGCGAAATGCCCATCTCTAGTGTACTTGCATAGATGTTTTGACGTATGGTAGAAGTCAGGTATATTGTGCATATTAGTGTCCACACACAGCCGGGTATTTCTGAAGACTATTTGTTTAAAAAGAAAATCCCGACCACACGAGCAGGGTTATAAAAAAATCTCTGTTCACACAGCAGAACGTTAATGACCAGGAAGACTGCTGAAACCAGAGAAAATAAACATGCCTGTGTGTCTAGTCAGAAACCTGTAAACTTTCTTTCTTCTAAATTTCCCTCTGGATTAATGAAGCATCTATCGATCCATCTATCAATCTAAAACAGCTTCTTATTAAAGTAATAAAATTACTAAAACTTGACATATATAGTAAAATGTCAATCATTTAGGCTCCTGCTCATCTTTGGCAAGAGAAGGCATTCTGTTCCTGGAAGGCTGAAGTGTGGCTTCCTCAAATTAGTAAGCATGACCATGATTTAAAAAAAAACAGTGCTGCCTCATCCTGCAACAGAGTGTTCTAAAGGAAGATTACGAACAGCTGCAGCCGTACATGAAACTTCAGTGACACTTACTGTACAGTTCACTGTGCACCAGCTTTTTACAGAGAGGTAAATCAGATGAATACATTTTTTATTAAAGCTTTCTAGAAATGGAGCAGAGTACCTAGTTTTGGGACAGGTTGAGTGTCCCAAAACTGGTAGCTGCGGCGTGAAGCCTCCTCCATGGTTTTGGCTGGTCCCGGTCCCACTGAGAAGAGCTCGATTGCTTTCTGGATCTCCTGAAGCTTATCAGCAGGTAGAGAGTTTACCTGGAGGAAAGAGGCAAACAGAAATAAACTCCAATAGAAAGAAGTTACAACAATTTGCATTTACACTGCAGAGATACACACTCACTTTGGCCAACGGGTCCTGTGCTGAATCCTTTACTCCAGATTTGTCCTTCTTTTTCTTTTGTTTCTTTTTCTTCTTCTTGGCTCCTGCGTCACCCTTTTCCCTGTCAGTCATACAGAGAACAGCAACAACAACAATCCCATTAAGAATATATACACACCAGTGACAACAAACATTAAAACCACCTGCCTAATGTAGGTTCCCCTAGTGACACCAAAGCAGTCCATCTTTAGAATGAAAAATTATCGTCAAACGCTGACCAATCTGCTTCTTTCGTTTAAACAACCTTTTGCAAGCAGACCTGTTCAATTTAATTTATTGCAGCAAACAGTGTAAAAAATTTTAATAAAAATATTTGTATGCAAATATTTAAATTTAGCACAACTGGGCCTTTGTCTCTTAAAAAAAATGAAACACTGATGTTATATTCTTGCTGTATGTCCCAGTCTATTCAATATACACCATTATTCAGTTTAACTGCTAAAATCCTCACAGTTTTGGATTCAACAGTTGAGCAATATATCTAATATCTCATATATCAAATGTAATAAATGGCTATTTTGCAAATAAAGTACAAAATATCACGTCATATTTTTAAGCCATGTGTGCAATTACCTGGTTTGAATAAATACAGTTTTGTTAAATAAAATGTAATTGTTTTACCTTTTGGCATAAAAGGTAGTTTGGTTCAATCTAAAATTGATGAATGTTTTAATGCACACAAATGCTTTAAGAACGACTAAAATCATTATACTGGCTTGACTGTACACATCTAAGGTTTAAATCAAGCGTTTATAGTGTTTCAGACGACATTTCAAAATATCAAAAATGTGTTTAACAGTACAACCTAAAAATACTCCATTATTACTTACAGGCCATATGGCCCAGTCTTAGCTCAGAGTTTCCAAGTGCAAGAATATGATCCAATAAACAAATGACAAACTTCTTACGTGAGTTCAATTGTCCAAAAATAACAGCCCATCCAAAATAATGATGAGGTTGTCCACTGCAAATTATCACTGGCATGTTTGTACAGTGCGCTACTATCTCCAAAGCATTTTTTTTTTAAAGAGAGCATGCAGATAAGCTAAAATTTCAGAAAAAAATGCATTATTCAAGTCTATACAATATAGCAGCATTACAATGTAATATGCTCCCTATTGGACAGCTAGCTAGAAGGTTTTGATGCTCCTACTTCCTGACTAAAGCTGTTGGTGTTCTGTGCCAGTGTCAATGTGGTCATTTTTACCACTACAAAATTTTCTAAGGTTGGAAATTCTTTAACTGCGCATGGTAAAGGCTGCTCCCTGACCACAAATGGACTGTGACCCTTTAAGGAATCATGACCCATTTAGGAACCGCCACTCTTAAGAAAGTCCCCAGCACTCTCGCTATGTAGATTCAATGTAAAAAAAAAAACAAAAAAACAGAACGCTGTTTCAAATATGATTCATCAAGCTTTTTTTGCCAAAATGTTTCCAACCACACTGTACCCGCTCCCTACGATGACTCAGTTCGGATCTGTAAAGACAGGATTCTAAGCACAGTAGGATAGAGTTCATGTGCATCCAGTACATATGAAAGTGAAAAGTGAAAGTGCATGATTATTTCTCCTTGTGAACACACTACAGCACACAGTGCACCACAAAGAAAATGTGGCCTCTGCATTTAACACGTCTGTGTAGGGGTAGGAGACAGCAGATGTGGACAGTGCCCAGACAGCAGTGCTCACAGGTACCTCAGTGGTACTTATACTGGTACAGAATATATACATATATACATACATACATATACATACACATTATATATAATAAGTTTTAAAGTTATGTTTTATGG
>JBBPDA010000030.1:7328295-7344226 GCA_037974385.1 Arnoldichthys spilopterus
ATATACATATATACATATACACCATAAAACATAACTTTAAAACTACCTGCATAATATTGAGTAGGGCCATCATGGTGCTGAAACAGCTCTGACTGTGTGTGTTCTGACACCTTTCTAGCTCTTCAGGCTGCCATAGCCCACATGCAACAGTCAGCCAAGGGCTCCCATGGCCCGGTCACTGCTTTAGTAGTCTTTACTGGGACCAGTTTTGGTAGGTACTAACTACTGCATACCTGGAACACTCCACAAAACCTGCCGTTTGGGAAAGGCCATCGATCACACTAAAGCCCGTTTCAGAGGCACTCAGTTCCCTGTGCTTGCTCATTTTTCTGTTTCTAACACATCAAACTTAAGAGTAGACTGTTCAATTGCTGTTTAATATATCCCACCCCCCCGACAGGTGCAAGTGTAACAAGACAACAAAACCAAGTCAATGTTATTCACTTCACCGGTCAGTGGTTTTAATGTTGAGCGAGACGGGCCCCAGAGAGAAATGAGACAGAAAGAATGGCCCCAAAGACAAACAACACACAAAAAGCAGAAACAGGTAGAATATCCACTTAAAAGGGCACGGACAACTGAAAGGCCAAACAATAGTGTGAACAACAAACAGCAATTCAATTCAGATGAACATCGGAAAATGTTATGGTTGCGTCTTTGTAAAAAAACACACCAGCATGCACCAGCCATTCAAATTTTTGTTGTCAAGATAACACTGCAGCATGATAACAGAATTTTGTCTTAATGATGTTAGTACAAGAGGTAGGAGAAGAAACATTCATACAACATAGTATTGCAATATTTTTCTGCACAATATTATATTTACACAGCACAGCCAAAAATAAATAATTACTGAATATTTTTGGATAATTCAACAAATGTAAATAATATATTTTTATTTTGTTACATACATCTACTTTGATAACACTGCATCTAAAGTTCACAAGATGCAAGACCTCTGTCATCTTTTGCATCACAGTGGAACTTGTGAAAAGAAGTTAGAGTTGAAATGATGGCTGCAGAGACTCCTACACATAACGGGCCTTCTGATTTCAGGTCATAAAACCATAATAGTATTGTATCGCATCCTCTTTGGCAACAAAAACCCCTTCCATGCTAAGATTTTGGTTGTTTCCAATCCTATGTTCTGATTCTTTAAGTGTGGTTCTGAACAATGCCATGATCGATCATTCCATTCCAATCCTGGATGGCCACAGTAAGAGAAGATAGACCTTTATTAGTCCCACAAGTGGGAAATTTGCAAAACCAACCTGCCTCATTGTAAAGAGCTTCAAATCACTTTCAGGGCTAATTCACATTTGTTCTAATCAAATGAGGTGTGCCTTACATTAAGTCTACATGGTTCAGCTCTGTGCTTTTCCAAAGCTAGACCACTAGTCAAGCTTTCAACTCTCCTTAACACCCAAAAAACTCCAGTGGGTAGAATCATGTAAACCCACTCCCATAAACACCCCCATGTCTCATCAGGTGCGAAGCACAGCAGGTCTATCCATAGCTGAGCAGAGCTAATATGGGTTTAGCTAAACTAGAGTCAGGACAGACCAGCATACTTACTGAGGAGCAGCAGTTAATCCTATTAACATCCAAAAGGGGGGCAGTGAGGTGAGGGCTACACTGAGCTACATTTGTTACTGTGGGACAGATGGCACATCATATTACCCTGGGGGGAGCTTGCGTTTGTGAGAGGATGAGGGACGTGCACTATGACAATACAACAAAAAAAAGAAACAGAGCTAGCTGTCGGTTCGACAGGATTCTATCGCTGCTGGAGCGAAGAGGCCACCAAAACAAAACCACTGCTGCCCCCCACCCCCACCCCACACTGCTGTTTTGAGACTTTACTGCCTGAATGAACACTATACTGTGCATGTGCCCCAACACTATGTATGGTGCTTTGTGCTGTGAGACTGTATGTGTTCATTCAGCAGCATACGATGACTCCTACATGCTCCTCCACAGTGGTGGTGGTAGAGAACATGTTCTTCTGCTAATGGTATAAACAAAATACAGCAGGTAACGGTTGTGCCTTAGGTCATGGACAAATAAAATGAAATGCTGTGGCTTGGTTTATTTGCAAAATTGTCAATTATGAAAAAAATGGAGGTGGTATGCTGATTTAGGTATGCAAAACAAATAGGGAGATACCACAACTCAACCATTGGCTTGAAGGAGACAGAACTGATAAAGCATACCAACAAAATAAAGACATTCAAGTTGAAAAAATAGCTTTCAGTGTTACTTAACAGCTTTATATATTGAAAGTGAACATGAAATGAGGCCTGGGCATTTTCAACACATGCTGCCCTACCTCTCTATTCTAACTGCTCTTTGTAGTTCCAATGCATGTTCACTTTATAAGGTACATCAATACATCTGCCCTCATTGTGCATTTTACAAGTTCACCCGTTTTACAGGATTTTGCCTTTCAAGTGTGACTACAGTCTGTTCAGAATGCACCTACATGGTAATCAGACCTGATCCAATGGCCAGTAAGTGAATATTGCAGGGCTGACGCATTACAATAGCCCAACATCTTTATACATTTACTGAGCAACCTCGTCTTATTATTTTCTCAATTACTGAAAGTAAGTTAGTTATATAATATTAACTATTAGAAATAAAAACCATCTATAACCTAAATTAAAAGAGGAATTACAAAGCTAAGCTAGCCATACCTGCCTGGTTAGTAGCATATAATGGGGACTGATGTGGTTACAAACCTGGCTAACAATGGATTTTTAACCCCAAACCCACTGGATTGAAATAATATGCAATTAATATGTTATAAATATAGAAAATATGGAGTATGTTTAATGTTGAGCGGGAATCCTCTTGTTTGAGATTCAACTAGTTAAAGCTAGTAAGATCAACATGCAGACTTTACTAGTTAGCAAGAACAAGGGCGGCTTCCACACGATCCCGAGCTTAGTTAGCCAGCTGCTTTATTCACATATACCTGTCCAAATTGTATATTTATAAAAAGACAGCCACCAGAAGTACATATTTAGCTTGTTTCTGTAATATATTAGCTCATTTAGAGGTAGGAAACATCGCCTAGGCTAGTCCATGTTAAGTGAGCTAACTAGTTAGCTACACTTACGATATTGTACAGAAATCTGTAGATTATGCACGTCAGTATTGTTTTTGTCGAACTTTATTACAGTTAGCATGTTCAGTGGTCCCTCTCGCTGTTGGGTAGAACATGTCAATTTCAATGCTTTTCCAACACACGATGAACTGACAGGAGCACAGCTCTTCCCTCAGAGCACAGAGCACCAGCAGCTTAGCCTGAGCAGCAGAACGAAAGAAACGAGGCTTTAAGTCCCGCCCATTGACGTCCATATGGTCCAATTATCGTTTAGGTTACACTGCCAATCAAACAAACGGCCCAATCATAAACGCCAGATTCCTCTGACTCCAGGCTCCAGTGACCCAGCCGTTACACGGCCGAGCCCGTAGAGGTGCGGAGCACGAGTGTTTGAACGCCCAAACCACTAACAGTAGAGGTGTTTGCATCGCTCACCCGTCGTCAAAATGGTGCTCTTCATTTTCGCAGTCACTGCAGTGTCCGTGGTCCTCTTCTAGCTCCGCTGTTTTCTCCGGCTTCGGTGCTGTCTCATTCTCATCCGCCATGTTTAACCAGGAAATGAGGGACTGGTCTTGTAAAAGTCCAAACACACCCACCGAACCTCCTATTGGCCAGAACCCTCGCACAGCATTGTGGTCCATGTAGTTTATTCTAGGAATTAACTGAAGGCTTTCTAGCCATTGGCAGAATTACTGATATACATAGTTGAAATAAAAAATTTGACTTTGTTATTATAATGTTTTTTTTCTGGAGAGAAAACGTAATTTGTATTAGGTCCGTCACAATTACTTAAATTAATAACTCAATTAAAAAACAAAAATTTTCATTCTCAGTGAATTTGTTTAGTAATTACTTTAAATGATAAACATTCACAAACTTCTATTTATAGCTAACCACTGCTTCACGGGTGATGGGTTAAATGCAGAGGACACATTTCGTTGCGGTGCACTTTATGTGCAAAAGAGTGTGTTCACAAATAAATGAATGAAAATGAAAGTGACTCTTTGTCATTGTGAACACACTCAAGCACCACAACGAAATGTGACCTCTGCATTTAACCCATCACACGTGCACATGTGGAGCAACGGGCAGCTACCAACAGTGCCCAGGGAGCAGTGTAGTGGGACGGTACCTTGCTCAAGGGTACCTCAGTGGTGCCCAGGCCAGGCCAGGATTCAAACCTGTGACCTTCAAGTTAAAGTTTATTGTCATATACAGGCAACTCAGGTTTCAAAGGCAGCGTCCTAACCACTAGGCCACCACTGCACTTTTATTTCACTGTTCATATATCTATTCAATATATATAATATAGCGTCAATGTTAAAACCTGTACACTTTATGGCTCACTATGTGTTTGGGGTTCCGTGATCTGTAACGGCAGCAATGTGTTTAACATAATCACCTTAGCTTTTAATACTGAATTATTCATTATTATAAACGGCACACTAGAAAGCACCATAAAGCCACTGTTTCTGGGTAATGAACATCAAATCCGTATACTTTATATTGGAAAATAAATCAGTCTCTGAGGTGATGACTGTGGTGAAGTCCGTTGCAGTTTAGAAAAATCACACCCAGATTTGTG
Organism: Arnoldichthys spilopterus; assembly: GCA_037974385.1. Lineage (NCBI taxonomy): Eukaryota > Metazoa > Chordata > Actinopteri > Characiformes > Lepidarchidae > Arnoldichthys > Arnoldichthys spilopterus. Next base: position 7,332,990 of record JBBPDA010000030.1, read on the forward strand.
CTATTGATTCGTTGGCCAGAAGGTGGCGCCAAAGGTATAAGCTACAAACATCCAATGCGGTTTAGAAAATTTCTGTTGCCTTTTAAAGGAAAATCAATAGTATTTGACATACATACATACATACGTACATACATACATAAATAGACCAACCCTTAATATGTTAAATGGTAATTTATAGTGGATTGGAGTGAAATGTTCTGTATTTTTCACAGTGGTGGGGAAGGTAACCTTACGTCTTAAAGAGTTTAATGGCCCCTAAAATCTCCTTTGCAGAAAGTTCTTGCTTAATACCTTTATGTATTTCCTCTGTCCAATGACTACAAACTAGTTAAATTACCTGAATGAAAAATCTATTGTACACATTTTCCATGTTCCCCAGCTGTGGTCAAGTCATTTTCAGTGACCAAGGACTGGTTCTTTGGTTTTTGACTGACAACAGTAAGGCTTACATTGCTAACAAACACTAGAACTTAACAGTCACCCAAATCATTTCCATAAAGATATTATCTCCATCCAACTTCTCTCAACCTCTTTAAGACGATTATATGTGGTTTATCCAGAATTATGACCTACTGTGACGTATACAAAAAATTGTCATTGTTTTAGGGCCTAGAATCCTCAACCACATTGACTAGTCTGCATGACCTTAATGAAGGTCTAGATTTCTGCAAAAGTTCTTGAGTGCTAGAGCACTAAAGAAGCAAAATCTGGACACCAGATATGCTTTAGATGATCCATACATGCAAATGGTAAATTGGTAGGTGGTGTACATTTGATTTTTTCATTAGACTTTTTCATTTAACTGCATTTTATGTTCTTTAGGAGCTCACATCATCAGAGAGGTAAATAACCACAACCCCACACATGCTCAGATAGATAACGCAAAGGTGCTTTTAATTTAAACATCCTAAAGCACTTTTTGTTTTACTCCATTTACTTTAACCTTAATAGTACATTAAAGAAAGATGTCATCTGGTTACACCAGGCAGCACCAGCGTGCACTGTTTGAACACAATCTGACAGAAATGATGCTCAGCATTTGAAACGATGATTTTCAGATAATTCAAAAATATTTGCAACAAAAACACTATATTTCCTTATTATTTAAATATCGGCCCTATCAGAATAAAATCTTGTATGTCCATTTTTGATATTAGTCTTTCTTTTTGAAAGCTCCAAAATTTCATAATGAACAGACCAACAGAAACTTTGTCCTATAAAACTATAAAATGACTTTTTAAAAGATAAAAGGATTTGTTCTAACAGTGCCAACATTGTCCATTCAGTCTACATTTTAAATGTTACATTCAGTCATACTACTACATTTGTTATATACATCACAAAAAAGACAAAAGAATAAAAAGTGTACAATGCTTTGTAAAACTCACTGTTGTCCACTGTACAGTGCTGATCTGCTGATCTTTTTGATCAATTAACACTCGTGTGTGGAACCTCTACACATATATGACCCTCATTTCACTATTTCTCTCCTCATTTGCCTTACAGCACTTTCTCCTCACATGCTATATCCCTTCAGCCTGTCAACATCTACCTCGGCAAACCTCCAGAGTCACTTACCCTATGTACAATCAGCTGGCAATGGCACAAGCTTTAAATCAACACAAGTCAGAGCGCTAATTAAAAAAAAATACTTGTATTAAAATTTTATATGGCACTTAATGGCTTTTTGAATTTCAGTTAAATTAAAAGTGTTAAGTTACGATAAAATTAACAACAGATCTAAACAGATCTAAAAAGCATTATTTGTCACATTAGCAATCGAGCATCCTGGCCTCTATCTCCATGAAAACTGACTTGAAATACAGCACGGATTGCATTACACAGCTCGCTTCTACAGAAGCAGTTGCAGATTGGCCACTCAACTCTATTCTAAAGCAAGCCTGGCAACACTTGCTTGGCAACGGAGATGCCACATCCATTCTAAGCTACAAGGCCTGCAAGCATGGACTGTGGGTGGGCACTTCTTTCTGGTCAGTGTGGCTCATGAGTGCCATTTTGACTGGCACTGTAGCCAGGCTTTCCTGCCCCTCTGTAGTCCCACCTGGGGTGCTCTACACCAGACCCCAGAATCCAGGGTCCCTATGTCCCAGAGTTGTAGGGCTCAGACTTTACCCATTCGTCCTGAAATTGATTTGATGGGCACTCCCCTCCGCGTCACCTTCACATGGATGAAGAGCGTGGCTGGAGAGAGACTGGAGCCGTCAGCTTTCAGCAAGTGCACGTGTCGGTAACCTGGAGTGTAAAGGCGAATCAAAAATTAAAGTAGAACATATATATATTTTTTTAAATCTTATTTTTAATGTCAACCCAACCAAAAAACCATGCACATCTTCCTATTGTGTGTCATGACACATACACACACCTAAGCGCAGGCTGGTGAAAGGTATAGTATACTGGCCAACAAAGTCGTTCTTGCTCGTGTGGTCGTGGTCCTCCACCACAAAGCGCACCAGTGCCAGCTCGGGAACCTGTAGCTGGAAGCTCAGTGTGCAGTCCCAGCGAGGGTTAAAACCTGCAGTGACCACCACACACAAATGACACGATTGGTTGAGCTGCAGATATTTTTGTTGCTAGGACTTTGTGTAATGAGCTCTTAAAACAACATTTAGAGAATGTTTACTGAGAGTCTGGCTCAGCACTCAGTAATTTTACCATTAGAACACTGACTGATCCAAAATACAATAGTAAAAACATGATCTTTGGTTTCACTGTTATGCCATTGATGGGAGTAGATCTCATGCTGAAAGGACCTCCATTAGTAGTGTTTATCTATTCCCAGACAAATGCCTGATAGTGCTAGCCTCGCAGCAGATAAGGTGCAGTCGATCTACTGTGCAAATGTTGATTATGTATTATGTCATCAGAATCAATCCATATACACTTGAAGGGTCACATGATTACAAAACCTCTCAGCCATAAAGAAAGTGAGTACTTGGAGAAACAGATGGTCATACCATTATTGTCGATGCGCTGGGTTTTGGAACGGGCTTTGTCAATTGACACTCCATGGATCTCCACCCACACTAGCGGGTCCACGATGGAGTTAGGCTTGTCGGTGTTTATTTTGGGCAGTTGCTGGGCAGAAATCACCTGTGAATGATATAGAAGAGTATACAGCTGATTGAACTTTCTTCATCCAGTTCTTAAAGGGGGATTTTTCTTCAAAATTGTGTGCAGAATTCACTTGTTAGGCAGTTTTCATTACAGTAGGGGTGATAGTAACTGAGCAACACAAATCTAGCCATTTTGGGGGCAGCTGAGGCCTAATGGCACAATGATTTATGGCCTGTGACGGGAAAGTCACCAATTCAATCCCTGGCACGATCAGGGAAAATGTGGATGGGGTGAGTGAGTAAACAGAGATTTCCCCCTTCAACATCCCTGGCTAAATTGCCCTTGAGCAAGGCACCTAACCCTCTAGCTGCCTCCTGGGTGCAGGTGTGCAGCCTTACCCCTTCCCGTTGTGTGTGTGTTGGATGGGTTAAACGCAGAGGACAAATTTACTGCTGACCGTTCACAGTGTGGGGGGGTCACATAATCTGACATTCACTTTCATTTTGCTTGCTGACTTAAACCACTAATAATAATATATAAAATATAATATTATACAAATTACAAATATATAAAATATATTTTTAAAGTGATAGAGAGCAGAGAACGAGAGAGAGAGAGAGAGAAAGCTAGGTACAGAGTTTCTGACCCGTATGGTGAGCTGGGTGGGTATGTGTCCGGGTCCTCCGCCTGTGTTCTCCGGGTTAAAGTTGGAATCTGGCTGACACAGGAAGTCTGGTTTCAGCACATATCCACAGTTACCATTGGGCAGGAACCGGCCGTGGTTCAGGTCCATCTGCTCTCCCGGTGTCTGGAAGTTCAGAGCCACTGAAAAGCAGATACATTTTGAGATACACACTTAATTATAAATCATACATATACACTATATTAGCATTGCATTACATCTGATACCTTGGTCTTAGCTTGGTTATTATGTGCCACCTGTCGCTTTAATATTAATACTATTTGCACAATTCCTATTGGTCTAACATCATGCTGCTCCACGTGTGCATGTGTGATGGGTTAAATGCAGATTTTAATCAAAATAAAAATATATAAAAACTTTAAAAAGGTTACAAAATCCTCATCTTGATTCTACCATGACACCTTCGACTTGCCATGTACTGTACACTGCAAAAGTCATTTGGTGTTTTACTTAAAGCAGCATTCTGGCTTATGTTATGCAATATTCTGTAATGCATCAAACAGCCTCACTGATTTGACAGAATTCATAATTTCATATTATGTGTGTTTCTCCATCATTGTTCTTTTTACTAAAATACCCAGCATTCTTTATCAAAATGCACTATGCATGCACTGTTTATTCCCCTAAAGCAATGGAGAAATCAATGAAACAGTAGAAAAAAAACTCAAAAAATGAGTGTTAGTGCTAAGCTTAATAAACACAGACGTGATATTCGGCTTCTTAGTAGTAATGTTATTCACCTGACCAGCCAAAGTTTAAATTGGATAGACTCGTGACTAGTGTGGCACCACAGGTTTTTACCATAGCTGTAGCAATCCATGCATTTTTAAAACTTTAATGAAACAGAATGCTAAAACTTTAAATTCAGAGAACCTCAGCAGACACTCTTATCTACAGCACTTCATGAGGAGTCTTTCCCAATGACACTTATTGATATAGCATGGTTGCTCGGGCAAGGAACTGAACAACAGTTTTCCACATGAAGGGCAGTGGTGCCCCCCCACTGCACGATACCAATCTAGTTCCTACATTCCTGTCGTGGGCATTTCCTTTAGCGCTAAAGTTCTCTGGTTTCTACTTCTGTCTGCCTGTTTGTGGATTTTCAGTGTAGATTATGTGCGTCTATACTCTGATCCATTCTATACATTCTGACTTTGAATTCAGGAAATGACCTAATAAAAGAGACTTATGTGCATACATCCAATAGCCTCCAGCATCATGGCCCCCACCCCCCCCAAAGCATCTTTCTTCACTGAGGCAGGGCACTTCTGAAGCTTTGACTGATGTGGAGAGATGCTCTGGAACTTCAATAAACGTTCATATTCAGGCTTACCCATCTGACAGCCTGCATTCCACATGTCCTGTGGATCATAGTTGGAGGACTGCAGCCTCTGGCCTGATGGGTAAATACGACTCAGCTGCCTGCTGTTGTTTCTCACAAAGGGCTTTCCTAGAAAGAAATGGTAATATGATCTTCCACACACGCTAACATGCTAATAACGTACATAACACAACACTGAACAACCACAAAAAATTATATAAATACATATATATATATAAGCCATAACATTAACACCACTAATGGGTAAAGTGAATAACACAATGATTATCTAGTTTTTTATTCCAATGGCACTTGCCAAGGGGTTGCAAAATATTAGGCAACAAGGGAAGAGTCAGTTCTTGAAAATGATGTGCTGGAAGCAGGAAAAATGGGTGAGCATAAGGATCTTATTGTGATGGCTAGAGTTAGAGCACCTCCTAAACGGCAGGTCTTGTAGAGTATTCCAGGTATGCAGAAAGTGATCCAAGAAACGACAATTGAGGAATTGGCAACAGGGTCATGGGCACCCAAGGCTCACTGATGTATGTGGGGAAAAATTTAAAAAAAATTTTAAAATTAAAAAAATTTACTTTATTTACTTAATTTAATTTAATTTATATAATTAATTTGCTTTTTAAACAATCTCTATATCTGTGAAAGAAAATGCTGACGACACTTTATGGCACCTATGGCACCTTTACAAAACTGTAAACCTAAAACTGGTGACTTTGTGGGGACAGTTAAGGCTTGTGTGGTTTCCACAGTGTGTCTCACCGGAGTCCTTAATGTGTTTGAGCGCTTCATTTTCCGAGAAAGAGGACATCTCACTGGGGGGTCTCTGACTCGCTGCCTCAAACCCTCCAAACGGCGCACTGCTACAGTACACCACCAGATCTGACAACTCAGGACTCAGCTTGGAAGAGCTCACCGGCTAACAAAAGGAGAAAGAGTACAAATCCACATATGCACACACAACCTTGCACACTTGTCTCATTCCTGCATAAATTAAAGGCTTAAACTCGATTGTACATTGTACTACAGCTGTCACGATATCAGACACTGCCACCTGCTGCTGGATCTGAACCACAGTCTCTGCAGAGGATTACTAACGGTATTATCAGCCCTTGTCAAAGTAACAAAGGAATTAATAAAGTATTGTCTATATATATTCTATATTCCTATTCTGTCCTGCAAGGTAACCTACCCTTCTAACTGCACTCATGGCAAATAAACTGATTTCATAGCTGAGCTGTTTGACTTCTCCCAATATTACCTGATTAAAGCAGGCAGAACTGCATGCTATTAGTCGCAACCCCAATAATGGTCATGAGATTTCGTTTTTTTCTCATGTACCACAGCATCTAACAGTGAAAGTGGTAAGAGCGGTTTAAATGTAAAGCTAGTAATCACTCTGTTTTTATCTGAATGCTGTTTTTATGTCTGTACAGTTACCTTTCTGCATCCTGATCACATGGTCACCCTTACGTTATATTCCACTACTGTTTAACCCAGTTTTTCTAGGATTAACACGTTACACGTACACTTTTTTAAAAGTCCTACATATTTCAAGACAAATCTGCTTTCAATAAAGCCCTAATGTCCTAAATTCTTTGTAAATAACATGAACCGCAGAGACAACAAGACCTACTTTTCCAGGATCCTTTTTGTTAGGGCTCTTAACACTGCCCCCTATTTCCTCGTCTGAGCTGGAGGAAAAGCTGGCAGAGCTATTCGTCTTTCCCATTTGACCAGTGGTCAGTTTCTTTGCCTTCACCAGGATTCGTCCCTTTAGCTCCTGCAGGAAGAAGACAGGGAATGCACTTCTTTATACCAGTGGCTTCAGTTTGTGCACTAGTGGATATTTAGCTATAGGAGACTATATAGCAGAAAAAATGGTCTCTGCATGTGTATGTGGACCAACAGTAAGAGAGAGACAGTGAGATATACAGTGCCATGCAAAAGTCTGCAAATTGTTTAGATCATGCATGTGGGCAATCAGTGTGTTTTGCAAATGCAGTAAAATAATAAGTATTCATTATTAATAATAATTTAATGCTTTTTAGTAGTTGAGAAGAATTGTCTCCTCAATGTCCTCATCAATTGCTCAGATTTGTTCAATTCCAGTTAGTAAAAAAGTACTGATAAGCCAAACCAACTACTGTTAACTACAATTAACACTAGGCTGCCTGTTTTTGACACTAACAAGTATGTTTCAATACCAAGTTCACTTTTTCAAAACTCTTCACACACCTCTTTGCAGAAGCATGCAGCTAAGCACTAGAGTACATTATACACTTTTAATATTCTGCAATAGTGTATGATGCATTTTATTTCCATTAATGCATTTGCAATTAAGCTTTTAACCTCTAGATATGTTTAGCTTTGGTGAAATTTGGGCAGTAGTGGCCTAGTGGTTAGGATGGTGCCTTTGGGACCTGAAGGTCGCAGGTTCGAGTCCCGGCCCAGGCACTACTAATGTTCCCTTGAACAAGGTACCGTCCCACTACACTGCTCCCCGGGTGCTGTTGGTAGCTGCCTGCTGCTCCACGTGTGCACGTGTGATGGGTTAAATGTAGAGGTCACATTTCGTTGTGGTGCTTGAGTGTGTTCACAATGACAAATACTTTTACTTCACTTTAAGTTCCAAAAGGGTGAAAACTGAATGAAAGTATTCAGGAAATGCAGTGTTGTGTAAACTGTGAAGAATTCTCAGAACAGCAATGTATTCCAATATCACAACAGATTTTTGAACAGATATCAAGTAAAACTCAGGCCAGTATCTTGATACCAGTACTGACATCTTCTTGCAAATAGTATGTGGAATTCTTTGTAGTTTCTACTGTGAAAATGTGCATATAAGAAATTATACTTCATATTAAGGCAAAAGTTTTAAAATAAGGTGTAACCTCAGGTGAGGGCAGCTGTCTGAGCGGCTGATCACTGAGGGGTTTGGTCAGGAGGGCAGAGCCAAGGATGGAGCGAAGGTGCTGTGCCATGACTGTCTGCTGCTCCACACAACAATGATTCTCCAGAGACAGGATTAGAGGATATGGAGATGCCTGGAGAGGGAGACAGAGAGAGAATCAAAACAAGAGAGACTGAGATGGAGATGACTCATCAAACTTGTCAAAGAAAAAAAACACCTCAATGTTTCCATCTTGAGTATCCATTTTATTTGGCAATCTAAAGCCAAATCTCCATATGAATGTGTGCTTACGCAAGCAAATGTGTCCTCTCACCTTGAAGGCGTACTGAGAAATGGTTTCAATGACTTCCTTGAAGGGGATTTTCGAGGTCAGCGTGTGCCCATGGTAGATCACAGGTTCTCCCTTATCGCCGTCCCAACAGTCCAACTCCACACAGCGGCACCCCTGATTCAGAGCCCTGAACACACATATATGCTCATTTTAAAGTGACAGCTCGGCAGAAAATGTGCCCTGGAGCTAACAAGACAAAGCAACAGGATAACCCACAAATCAGCACTGTGTAAACTGCAAAAATTCATACACCAATCAGCCATAAACCACCTGCATAGTTCATGTCCCCTTTATACTGCCAATACAGGTCTGACTTGTAAAGGCAATTTGATTTAGTTTGGCTTGTACTTCTGGACAAATTTTGAAACTGGTTTGTTTTGAAAATGGTTAGTTTAATAATAAGTAAGAATGAAAGAATCAGGCGTTTTCAGATGATTTAAGTGCCGTTAATGGCCCAGTATGAAATGCCTCCCCCTGAGTACAGGCCCATGTACCACTAGAGGGCGCTTCACAGCCTACCTGTGGTTGGCAGTCCAGCAGCTGAGGTACCCTGCTGTATAAAATAATGTTAACTATATAAAAAGAGAAATGTGTACTGTACCTGATGTAAGGCTCAGTGCTACTGTCACTGGTGACCTGGTCTTTAGTGAGGTAGGTGTTGTGTGATGATGAGATATAGTAGTGGGCGAGGGGCCGGTTCATGTCCTGATACACGCGTGTGTGGTCTGGGTTAAACAAATCATTCTCCCAGGACAGCATGTACATGGTGAAGCCGTTCTGAGTCATAAAACGGTTTTTCTGGGCTGAATGAGACAAGAAAAATTGTTCTTAGTTAAAAAAGCAGTTTCTTTAAAAGTCCTCTGTAGTTTTTTATTGAAGCTGAAAGTCATATACCAGTGAGGCAATGAAAAACTTTACTTTAATTCCAAGAGAGGAACTACTATAAAACTGTTCAGAGACTTCACATTGCACTTAATGTTCCAGACTGGAGCACACCTACATCATCTCAATGCGAAGTTTTTTGTGGAAGAAAAGAGCTTTCACAGCACAGTGGAGCTCAAGACTGTACTTATGTTGTCACTTATTTGGAGCTATTTTGCGAGCAGTGACCTTGTTACATGCTTTATATATTTATCAAATCCACAAGGCTGTAATCATCAGTTAATCATGCTGCACATAAAAAAAATGTTTTTGGAGGCACTTTGTGACAATGAGGGAAGAATCTGCAGCTTCAATTACTATAATTCCGGTTTATCAGTGAGGACCAGACCTTTATTAAACCAAATGGGATAATCAGGTCAATGGCATCGTTTTCGAGGCCAATGCTTGGTCATGGTTAGTGATCACACTAGATGTGTACCATGGGCCCAGGCATAATAGACTAAATCAGCATGCACCACTCTGACAAGGTGTTAAAAATAAATTGTATAAACGTTACCCCAGTCATTAAACTCATAGGTGCGAATGAGTTTCTCGGCATGGCTGAGTGATGGATCCTCGTTCTGGTCGCCCAGGAAATCCCTCAGCTCCAAGGTGGAAAGTACACAGCCGTTACTAGAGTAGTGTCGAAACACAGCGTCCAACTCCGGCCTCCGCATCAGCTCCCGACAAAACTCTTCAATCTCCACGTGGTCCAAACGCCCATCACATGATCGGTCACATTTCTACATGTCACAGTGTAGCAAAGTTTAGAGATGTTTGACCTCACCATTTTTATAAAATGCAATCGCCGCACCATGAAATTACATTTGAAAATAAACGTTACGACTTTTTGTTAAACGCAATAAAATCAAGAATCTGTGATTTGTTAATTCTCTTGAACACTTACTTAACTGACAAAAGTTTTATAAAGATTTAAATTTTAGTTTAGAATTACCTTTTTATTACTATTTTATTTTATTATTAAAGTTTATTTTTTTGAGAACTGAGGATACCAACTGTTGCATTTTAGCAAGTGAAATGTTTTGCTCATTCTTGTTTAATGTACTTTGCCTCATGCCAACTTTCTTTAAAGCGTGCTGCAGACATCCAATTCAAAACATGATTATATTTACAACCAAGTTGGTCAGTCAAACGTTTAAAAGTTACTTCTTTGTAATTTTAAGTGTAAGTGTAATCACATCTAAGGGAATTATTTAAAAATCACAGATTGCATTGTACAGAATTAGTGAATATTGATAATATTGAATTTTAACTTTAATTTATTATATAATATACACTCTCTTCCTCTCTCTATCTCTCTCTCTCTCCCTCAACTACTGTAGACTGCAGCAGCAAGGAGTGTAACATGATACAGAGAGCAGAGGAACTCTTAATAAGATCTGATACTTGGGGCTACTCATTTCACCCTGACCAGAAAGAGCAGCAGGAAGGAAGGGAGGGAAAGAAAGAAAGAGAGAAAGAAAGAAAGAAAGAAAGAAAGAGAGAAAGAAAGAAAGAGAGAGAGAGAGAGGGGGGGGGGGGATAGGGAGGGAGAGAGAGAGAGAGAGAGAGAGAGAGAGAGAGAGAAAGGAAGAGAGGGAAAAAAAGAAACAAAGAGAGAGAGAGACTGACTGTAATTAAAGACAGACTGAAGACATTCCAGTAGAAAGCTTCTGAAACCGAACACTACATACAATAACAACAAGCGCCATGTGGCACCACTTTGTTACATACGCACACGCACACACACACACAGACCTTGAAGAGAGTCCGCGCATACTGTTCATTCAGGTCTATGTTGATCATCTGCAGCAGGTGTCTGATCTCGTTGTAACTCATTTTCCCGTCCTGGTTCAGATCAGCTCGTCTCAGATAGCTTCTGATCCAAGTGATTACAGTTAAGGACAACACACACTCCAGTTCAGCTTCGGCACATATGTTTACCACACACACACACACA